>VMDO01040150.1:0-12143 GCA_007922755.1 Pedetes capensis | reverse complement strand
CTCAAAATTACAAGAAGGAAAAATCCTACTCAAAGGTCAGATCACATTAAAAGGGGGGGAGGGAAGATAAGAATGAGGTCAATATAAATGGACTAGAAATCGCATGTAATTGTTCTAACAAGATAGAAACAAAGACCACTACAGGAAAAGTTTCTATCTTAAACAGAAATGGAACCCAAGGACATATAGAAAAAATACTCTATAGTAAAAGATAGAGAAGACTTGGATGGGAAACTTAGATGGGAAGGGGGGGAGGGGGGAAACATAGAGGAGGGTAAGGGGTAACCTATATGAATAATGTTTATCACATTGCATATATGAAAATTGTCACAATGAAAAGCATGTCAAAATGAATCACATTATGATGTACATTAAAAATTTCTAATAAAAAATAATAATAATCTGAGACATCAGTCTTTAATCCCAAATATGGGTATTGCCGAGTCCCATTTCTTCACCTCCAAAGCTGTGGTTAATAGTATTTGCCCTAAGTCATATCATTGCTCTGAAATTTCAATCAGAAACAAAGACAGGAGTCTCATATTACAAGCTCTTGTGAACTTGTCAGCAACGTGAGTTGTTGCAGCTACTCTAATGATTTGTTCTGTCTTGCTCAAGCCTATGGGTATTCTTGACTCAAGTTTTTCAAGAGTAGCTGAACAGAAAACCTGTAAACTGTGTGGGAAAGAGAGAAGAGAAGTGTGTTTCTTGGAAGTAGAAAAAGACTCTTTTCCCTCTCTGCTAAGACACAGCACCAGCCCAAAATATAATCTAAGGAGCTCTGAAGACAAGGTGGAATTCTCAAGATATCCTTCCTCATCCATACCTTTTTTATTAGTGGTTTCAGGGACTTTTTTCCTAATATGTTGCTGCTTAAAGTAAACAGTCAGTAAGCCATGCCAATGGCTAGCAATTTCTAAAATAATTCTCTGCACTTAAGTGGTGACATGCCCTAACCACAACATAACCAGTGACACCAGGTCTCTAAGACCCATATCCTTTTTAAGGTGTATAGTTATTTCTTTTTGTTGCAAATGGCTTTATATTTTGTCTTTATTTTGTTCCACAATGGAATAAAGTTTTAGTTAAAAATATCAAAAAGTGACTTTCATTTTAAGTACCAAAGATTTTTCTTTAAATTACTATCAATTTAATAAGCTGTCATGCAAGGTTTTATTTTGCTTATAAAATGTGAATAAATATATATTTTGAAACTGCAACAGTCATAACATTTTAAGGAAGTTAAAACATAAAGCTACTGACATGAAAAAGAAATACTTATGCACCTTCAAAAAGGTCACTAGTTATGTTCCAGTTAGGGTACATCACCAGTGAAATGTTAAGACTCAACTCTGAGGTTCAGACAACCTCAGTATATGTGGTGGTAAGTGATTGCTTTTGTCTTTTATAGAGAGTTTTCTGTGCTGTCCCAGCTCCAGCTTTATTGAAACTAAAAGGCAAGGTGATATCCCTCTTTTCAAGGACACAGTGGCTTCTGTTTCTAGAATTTTAGTAGTAATTGATTTTGCTTTCTTTATTTCAAAATACTTCATTGACAAATTTGGGAACAAAGCTATGAAGTTACTTCTTGCACCACTTTTCCAAGCTCCCTCTCCTCCAATCTCCTTATTCTCAGTTGGAGCTATTATCCATCATAGAAACAAGAACTAGAAAGTGACAGCGCCCGCAGTAACAGTCAGGGACATTTCACCTGTTTGGCAAGCATGTCCGCGGACTGGCTTACACAAGGATTCTGCTAGGTATCAGTGTATAGTTGGCTGGTTCCTGCCTTTGAAAAGCTTAAACTTCACATCTCACCCTGTATCATTTGGAGGTAATATTGTTATCCTCAGATTAACCCACATTATAATTTTATATTTTTCTCCATCAAAATGTTTGTATTGCTCTCCTTACCTATCCTATTCCACAAAGTTATCTCCAGAAAATAGTCTTTAAGGGAAATTTCATAGGAACTTGAATTTCTTACACTGTTTCAATTGAAAACAGACTCTTTTTTATCTAGCTTTACTCTCTCTGGCCTTCTCTCTACAAGCTTGTTAATGGTCAGTGTTGGGTCTGACCCATGGCATGCAGCTGGGCTAACTGATCTTTCCTTCTAATAAATAAACTCATTTAAAACCATCACCAGGTTCCTGAGTATGAAACCTGAATATTAGCTCCTTGACAGCTGAATATGATTTGGTGGCAGAAGGCTTAAACAAACCTCTTTCAGACATGTGCATGTTATATAACTCACACACAAAGATGTTTGAGGAAAATCAATGTGGCCATGCCAATTCACAAAGAAGTGGTTTATAATAGGTTACTGAAAAATCTCCATCTGTTTCACTTTATGGATATTGGCATACCAAGAATGAATTCTTACCATGCCTACCTTGAAACAGGTAATTTTTTTCCCTAAAAGTTAAGACTTTTTATTGCCAAAGCACTTCCTCACTTCTTGCTTATTCCTGCATTGCCAATGAGCTGGAAAGCACCATACTATAATTTTACGGTTGAGAACCCATCAACTGTGAAGAGTTAGGTAGTTTGTTGTTGGTAACTGTGGATGGTGATAGTACTGAGATGAGAACCTTATTTTCAGCATTCTAGTCTAGAGCATTTATAAATTGGTTCCATCGGGCATATTTATTTTATACATCCTTTGGGAAGAAATTGATATTTGCAAAGCAGTATGCAGACTCCTAAGGGAAAACCTCATTTCAAATTGAAGACAATTAAGCAGTCTGAATGTTTTAATTAATGTTTTATTCTCCAAATATGTATTGATATCTCTGATAGTATTATGTTCAGTGTAATATCACTGTTGCTGAATTTGATTTGTATAATTACAATTTGTGTTATTAATACTAATAAAGAGGCAGATAAGCATCTATACTCATTCCCCCGAAAAAGTGAAGATATCCAAGCGTGGAAATTTTCAGTGAAGTACAGATCAAGTGTTTCCAACAAGCACACATGATAACGAGTAGTATTTTGTGTGAGGATGTGAAAATTGCCTGAAATGTAGATATAGATAAAGCTATGTGTGAGAGAGGAACTTGTTTGATCCTGTATTGAGTCTCTTCCAGAATTGAAGTAGATCAAGCGTATATATTATGACCACGCTACTCATCTCACACATACCTGAACCTGATGTACTTTTTCATACACTACTATATTTTATATTCAAATCAGCTATATCTTTTCACTTTCTCTATATCTTAAATTATCTATGTCCTTATTTCCCTTGTTTTCTTTGGAATATATTCTTGTTTTTTTTACAAGTAAAAGAGGAGTATATAATCACTAAAATACTTTGAGTAGTTCAGTAGTATTTAAAATTCAATGTAAATGTGTCCTCATGGGGCTGGAATTTAGGCCCATATTGGTAGAATACCACTCTGCAGTCTCTGATGTCCTGAGTTCGATTCCCAGCACCACAAAAATGGGAGAAGGACATGGCAATCCACTCCAGAGGCAATACACTCTCAAGGCAATCCTGAAAGAATAAGCTATTGAAAACCCTATATAGGTAGCTATGAGTCAGACACAACTCCATGGCACCTAACACAACAACAAATGTGCCCTCCAATACTTTCCTGTTCCCATTTTGTAGGGACACATATGTCTGATAAAGATAATTTGCACATCTTTACCAATTATCACTAGAACCTACATAATCAGGAAGAAGTCCATATTGTGTGTGGAGAGAAGACCCCAGTTTAAAATAAGATATTCCAGTCATGACCTTGAGAGTCATTAGATTTCTCAGGAAACTCATTTTTCAGTTGTGAAGTTGGTTAATGGTTTCTCCTTTCCTTATATCCCAGAACTGTTGTGATGATCACATATGATGGTTTGTATAAAAGTAATAGGTACAGAAGTTAAAAGGGCCATGTTATGTTTCTTATATAAAAAACCATTGTACTCAGCTTAGACATTCTCATTAGTCTGTTTAGCATTAGTCTTTGTAAAACTTATTGTTGTTAGGTACCATCAAGTCAGGTCTGACTCATTGCAAACTTCATAGAGTTTTCAATGGCTGATTATTTCTGGATTGCTTCGGGAGTGGTTTTCCATATCCTTCTCCCATTTTTGTGGTGGTGAGGACAGACCTGTGTCCTCAGAGAGGGTGGAGTAGCACTCTACCAACTGAACTAACCCCCAGTCCGCTGTGTGGAACTTGGTATCATTCTTAAAAACTGAAGCTATTTGTATGTGTATACATTAACATTCATGTTTAATAACCAAGAAGTAATTTCTCACTTACTTTAAATTCCTTAATATTGCTTTTGCCTGCAGCCCTACCACTGCGGCATCTGATCTCATCAGATCTCAGAAGTTAAGCAGGGCCAGCCCTGGTTAGTACTTAGATAGGAGATGCCTGGGAACACCAGGTGCTGTATGCTTGGGAGAAGGACCCAGCAACCCATTCCCAAAAATCAATCAGCCATTGAAAACCCTATGAATAGCAGAGAAGCACTGATATTAGGGTTTTGTCTGTTATACATAGTCAGACACCAATTCGATGGCACGTAACAACGACGATATTGCACTTATATCTCTCATCTTTCACAATTCTATATGTTTATGTATTTAAGAGTCCCAAATAGGCCTCTGGTGTGACCTCCTCTATGTGTCCAACATTCTTTTTCAAAAATAACATGCTTATCAGGTATTTGTTATGTTTTATATGAATTAATAAATGGATAGTTAAGTCGTGGAAATATTTCAAAGTCACTGTGCACATTCTTTCTCAACACTTAGATGACATGTCTTAACTGTCAGGAGTTGAAGGGTCTCTCCCTAGCCTGGGACATCAGGGCACAGTTTTGACTGACTGCTTCCCTTGGGCTTTCTTATTCTGTGACTGGATCCAAATTCCCACACCTAATACATTCAGTGATTCCTGCTGAGTTCATCCTGTGTCTGCCAGTTCCATTTGCCACTGGAGTCCTTTAGACCTTCCAGAGCAGTGTGGCTGGTCCCTACCCACTGAGCCATTCAAATACAGCAGGAAGGCAAGAACGTGTGGCTTATCCATTTGTATCACTGACTTTCAAAGCTGCCTGAACAAATGGTTCTGGCTGGATTTATTTCAAAGCATTGACTAGCAGCAGACAGAAAGCTTCCTGCCAGGCAGTTATATTTACCACACAAATTTGTCAGCTTAGCCAAACATTTCAGTGTGTTAGGAGCAGGAATTTGAGCTGATTGATCTAAAGGGCTCAAACACTATGAAAGAGATGAAGGCACATCCATCTACATAACAGTGTCTGAAGGACTCCTGAATGATCACTAAATAAATGTTGTTTTTAGGAAGAACTGTGCTGTTCCCTTTACTCTCAACACCACCAGCCTAAGTTTGCAAAAGCAGTCAGGAGTTTTCATGAGTGCTGGCATGTTTAAGCTAAAACACAATGGTGGTGTTCGCAGTCTTGAAGTGTTCAGATAAACTTACACAGCAAAATTATGGGATATGGTGATCCATGAATTATTTTTGCTTTAACATCACCTCTATTTTACCTGTACTGTGTTCAGCTTCTGTGTTAGTAAAATGGAAATTACTCATTTTCATCATCTTTCTGTCATACCCTTTTCACAATTCTACTCTTGGTGTGCAATTAAAATCTTCCCATCCCAAATGCTGTGGGAACACCTGTGGTGGTAAAGCTAGAAAATATAGCTGAACAGTGAAGAATATAGAACAGTTTGTGATGGGCTGGAAAATATCCTATCACCACATTTTAGTTTTGAGTATCTTCTGGTGATAAGATAATCACACTGGTTGGGATTGTCATAATTATTACCAGCTTTATGTAATGTGTCATTATACCAATTCCTACACATGGAATTTAATTTAGCCTGAGTTCTTTTATTCTGTCAATAGCTTCAAGGGGAGAATGTAAAAAGTAAAAAGGAAATTTCCAAATGTATAAAAACCTCATTTAGGCAATAATCAACACATTTTGTAGAAGGATTTTATAAGGGTGAGAGAAAGGTAGGGATATATTTGAGGAAGGTCTGATGTATCTCCAAGGACTCTGTAACCTATAAGGCATATTTATAGCCAATTCTTTTCAAAGGACTGTTGCCACAGTTCATATAGCTCTTCACTCAAGAAGCAATTTTTAAAAGCTACATGATTTAAATTAATTTAATCTCTATAAATGAGGCCAATACAGTTGGATCTTCTTTTCTCACTCTCTTACATGTCTGTTGTAGTTAATTTATTATGTACATACAAGAGCTGTATAAATATTAAAATATTAATTTCTCTAGTTAGGTAATAACCGAAAATCAGCTTAAGTTAAGCTATCTATATGCTTTAATTACCTTTAAAATAAGCTTTATTTTTTGGAGTCCTTTTAGAGTCACAGAAAAGTTGAGCAGAAATACAGGTAATTTCCATATATTCTCTTTACCCATACATGCACCCCCTCTCCCACTATGGACTTTCAAGGCCACAGTGTTGCATTTGTTAAAATGAGCCTATGCTGAAAGATCAGTATCATCCACAGTCCATTTGTTTCATTTGAACTTACCCTTGGTGTTGTTCATTCTATGAGTTATGAAAGAGTATAATGATATATATCCATCATTTTAGTATAATATGTAATAGTTTCATTATCCAAAGAATTCTCTGGCCTTTGCCCATATATCCCTCTCTCTTCCAACCTCCGGACAATTACTGATCTTTTTTATTGTCCACATAGTTTTGACTTTTCCAGAATGTAATATAGTTCAACTCATAGTATACAGCCTTTTCAGATTGCTTTCACTTAGTCATATATATTTAAGTGTCTTTCATATGTGTTCAGGGATTGATAGCACATTTATTTTTAGTAGCCACTTATATTCTCTTGTCTGAATGTACCATGGTTTCCTTATCCATCCACCTGCTGAAGGATATCTTGTTTGCTTCCAAGTTTTGGCAATTATTAATAGTGATTCTTTGAATAGCCTGGTGCAAGTTGTGTGACCCTAAGTGTTTTATTCATTTGAGTGAACAGCAAAGAACATAATTCTGAATCATATGGGAAAAGTATATTTAATATTGTTAAAAATTGTCAAACTGCCCTACAAAGTATCTGTACCACTTGCATTTCTGTCAGCAATAAGTGAGATTTCTCTTTGGTTTACAACTTAGCTTGTATTTGGTGGTATCATTATTTTGGATTCTGGCCATTCTAAGAGAGATATAGTGGTTATCTCATTGTTGTTTTTGTTTTCAATTCTCTAGTGGCATATGTTTGAGGCTGGGGTTTAGCTAAATGGGTAGAGCACTACTCTGCACTCTCTAATGACCCAGGTTCCATCCCTAGCACCGCAAAAATGGGAGAAGGACATGGCAATCCACTCCCAAAGCAATCCCTAAAAAATCACCTATTAAAAACCCTGTGAGCATTGCTATGAGTCAGATGCAACTCAACTGTATGTAACAACACAACAAATGGCATATGTTGCCGTCAAGTCGGGTCCAACTCATAAAGACCTTCACAGGGTCTTCAGTGACTGACTGTTTTGAGATTGCTTCAGAAGTGGATTGCCATTTCCTTCTCCCAGTTTTTTGATGCTAGGGATCAAACCTGGGTCCTCAGAGAGTATCTGGTTAGTACTTGGATGGGAGACCACCTGAGAATACCTGGTGCTACAGGCTACGGAGAAAGACCTGACAACCCACTCCCAAAACAATCAGCCATTAAAAACCCTGTGAATACTAGGGAAGTACTGAGAGTAGTGCTGGGTATGGCACAATGTTGGGTACTGTTTTGTTCTGCTGTACATAGGGTCACTTTGAGTGGACCTTACTCCATCACACCCTAACAACAACAACAACAGCGATGGCATATGATGTTGAATGTCTTTTTGTATCTATTTACCATCTATAAATCTTCTGTAATGAGATGCCTGTCCAAGTCTATTGCCAGTTTCTAAATCAGTCTGGTCATTTTCTTATTGTTGAGTTTTAAGAGTTCTTTGTATATTTTGGGCAACAGTCATATATCAGTTGTATCTCTTACCATTAGCAAAGGTTTTCTTCTAATTTGCAGCTTGTCTTATCATTCTTTAACCTCATCTTTCACAGAACAGAGGGTTTTAACTTTAATGAAGTCCAGCTTCTCAATAATCTCTTGCGTGGATTATGCCTTTGGGTTAGTATCTAAAAAGTCATTGCCATACCAAAGTTCATTTGGAATTTTTCCTATGTTATCTTCCAGGAGTTTTATAGTTTAACAGTTTATGTATATGCATATGAGGCATTTTGAGTTAATTATTTAATTTTTTGCATGTGCATGTTCAGTTTTCCAGTGTCCTTTGTTGAAAAGATTATGTTCACTTCCTTTTATTGCCTTTGCGTCTTTGTCAAGAATCTATTCACTATGTGGCTCTTGCTGCCTGATCTCACTCTCTTGTTCCATTGATCTGTCCATGTATCCTTTTACCAATACCACACTCTCTTGATTGCTGTGTTTGGTTGTAAGTATCTAGCTTGGGTAGTGTCAGTCTTTTGACTTTGTTCTTTGCCTTCAGTATTGAGTTTACTATTTTAGGACTTTTGCCTCTCCGTATAAATTTTGCCCCACATATTTGTCATTTTGTTGTGATGCTGAAAGCTATGCCACCAATATTTCAGATACCAGCAGGGCCATCCATGGTTGAGAGGTTTCAGCTGAACTTTCAGACTAAGACAAACTAGGGAGAAGGACCCTGCAGCCCACTCCTGAAACAATTAGCCATAGAAAACTCTGTGAATAGCAGAGAAGCACTGACAAATATAGTGCTGGATAATGAGCTTCCCAGGCTGGAATACATTCAAGAAATGACTGGGGAAGAGTTGTCTCCTCAAAGTGGAGTCAATGTTAATGATTGGAATAGAGTAAAGCCTCTGGTATCTTCTTTTGCTGATGTGGCACAACTCAAAATGAGAAAAAACATAGTGGCTGACACAATGCACTGAAACATAAAAAGATCACGTATGTTGCACAGTGTGGGGTATTGACTTGGGGTCAGTATGAGTTGGATCTGAGTAAGTGGCACATCATGTCAATAATAAATCCAAACTTTAGAATCAGTTTGTTAATATTCACAAAGTAATTTGCTGAGTTAGGTTGGACTTGCATTGACTGAATCTGTAGGTCTGGTTGGGAATAACTGGCATTTTGGTAATATTCAGTCTTTTTATATATGACTATGGAATATGTTATCTATTTATTTAGTTCTTCTTTGATATATTCAGATTTTAACTATATTTTCGTGCATGAAAATTAATTTGTAAAGTTATATTTTATTTAAGAGGAAATGCTGCTTTTAAAATGATCAGAGTTAGGACAGGTGTGGTGGCACATGCCAGTAGTCCCAGCGAGTCAGGAGGCAGAGGCAGGGGAATCACAGGTTTGAAGCCAGAGGCAGCCTGCATAATTTAGCGAGACCCTGACTCAAAGCAAAAGTAAAAAGTGGGCTGGAGTACCATCCAGTGGTAGAATAATCGCAAAGTGTATATAGGGCCCTGGGTTCAACCCCCATATACTGCAATAATTAATTAATTAATTAATTAATCAGAGTTACAATGGCTTTCATAGAAGGAAAAAGGTACAAGTGAGTTCAGTTATCTTTAATAAAGCAGAAAATAGCAGTACATCCTTTAATCTCTTACATCGTCAGTGTGCAAGGACTGTTGAAAATACCTGATCATATCTGCATACAGACAAGTTTCTCAACAAAATGGTAGACTATTTCCTAACACTTTGTAGAAGGGTTGGTATAAAAAGACAGAGAGAGAGGGAAAAATAGCCAAATGATGAGTATACTAAGAGGATATATTGTTTAAATAAAAGTAATTTACTATTGCCTCAAAATTACAAAATATGTAATTTTTATGATATTTTATGTTCTTTATGGACACCTTAATAAGGACCTGGTACTGATTATTTAGTTTTTCTGGATATTGGCTCTTATATTTACTCATTAAATATGTTTTTGAGAACCTATCAGATATCTCTAATATACTACACTACAACTTTATTAAAGAATTAGACATTTACAAATAATTATAATATGAGAACATTGCAAGTAGAACAATTCATATTTCCAAAAGAAGTAATAATTTGATACGACCATTAAAATGCTAGTTGAGTTTTTATCAACAGAGTGAAGAGAATAAAGAGATGCAGAGAAGATTGTGATTTTTTTATATAAAAACTGCTAGACTCCAATCATATAGCTATCAGGTTCATGTTATCCTTGGTTTTGTAGTGGTATTATTTAGTGATCACAGATCTCACAACTAATTATGGATAACATGAATATAAGAAAACAAAGGTGTGTGCACACAGAGGAAGCCTGTCACACTCCATTGTGAGCTTTTAGCAAGGTCCCTGTGTGAATTGATATCTATATCCCAGGCCAGTATCTATGGGAACAGCAAGAACAATGATTAGTAGGTGTCAAGGGCACCATGTGTTCCCAGGACTATGTGTTCAATACAATGCAAGGAGATTAAATGATGGGGAATGGGAAATGAGGCTGAAGAGGCAAGTAGGAACATGTCCTACAGGACCTTACAAACTATATTAAGAACCATGGGATATCATAGGATACTTGTTATCAAGGGAGTGACATGTTCTGATGAGTATTTAACTTGAATACACTCACTTTATATAAAGCATAAGTTGAGAGTTGTCTTAGTCCATTTTATGTTTCAAAAACAAGATACTTAAAGCTAGGTACTTTGTGAACATAGGTTTATTTTGTTCACAGTTCTGGAGTTTCAGGAGCATGGCGCCAGCATCTAACAGGAACCCAATTCTGCCTCTTAACCTAGCACACGGCACTATATGACAGAAGTTCATGGAAGAGCATTGTGTAGTGCATGTGCCAGAGACTGAATACAGGGTGGCTTTGCATTCTAACAATTCACTCTTGTGGAAACTAATCCAGTTTGACAAATCCTGAGTCCACAGATAAGGGCACTAATCCCTTCTGAGAGTGGAGTGCCTATGACCTAACTACATCCTACTAGGCCCTACCTCTTGAAGGTCTTACCACCTCTCCATAACATGGGGACCAGTACATGAATCTTTGGAGGACAAACTATATCCACAACATAGCAACAGGGAAGACAAGATTAGAAGCAGAAACACCAATTAGGTTCTTATATTTGATTAATATATCATGATTTCCCAAATTAAAATACTGATATGGGAAATGGGGTGTAGAAGCAAAATAGGGAGAAAAATACATTTGTTATGGGATTTGGCTCTGAAGTCAGAAAGTTTTGTTTAATTTTTTGACAAAAATCGAGTGTCTTTTCTTTCCATTTTATCCTGTTTTTAAATAAATTTCAGTTTATATTTCATCTATCCTTTTATTACATTGCATGTATTTATTTTATAGTGGTTTTTATATTGTCTGTAACCTGGAGTTCCTATGAAGTTAATCTCCACTTTGTTGAGGTTGCTGACATTCCTTATGTCTGATTTGGTCTGTAACATCCCTTAGGAGCAAGATTGTCTTCAAGAGTGATGTTTTTCCTGTCCAGCCTTGGGTTGTAAAAGTTCCTATGATATTGAGTTGTTAGCCTTTTCCCCCCTAGGGGTTCAGTGGATAGTGACCAATTTTATATTAACTTCCTGACTTCTAATCTTTCTATTTTTTCAGATATGATTTTTAATATCTTTACCTGATTCAAAGTCATAGGACAAATTGCCTTGCATTACCCCCTTCTCCTTCTTGGCCATGAGTCTATCAATTTAAATTGTTGCTGAGATTATTATCCTCTTTTCTTTCTGATATTTAAGAATATCCCTTCATGGCATATGCATGTTTCCCTCTCCCTCTCTATTGTTAAAAATACTGAGTGTATTGGGAATTTACCCAAAGGGAGATGAGTCATCATACCAGAGACACCTGCATCTCCATGTTCAATGCAGCGTTTTTCACAATAGCAAAGATATGGAATCAACCAAAGTGCCCTTCACAGAAGAATGGATAAAAAAAAAACTATGGTATATATACACAATGGAATACTATTCAGCAATCAAGAAAAATGAAATAGAGTCATTCGCAGCAAAATGGATGGAATTAGAGAAAATTATTTTAAGTGAACGAACACAAGCTCAGAAAGAGAAACAACACAT
>VMDO01040149.1:0-12147 GCA_007922755.1 Pedetes capensis | reverse complement strand
TCAGTAGACAGTTCTCAAAGGAAGAGGTCCATAAAGCCATGAAACACATGAAAAAGTGCTCAATATCCCTAGCCATTAGGGAAATGCAAATCAAAACAACGCTGAGATTTCACCTTACACCAGTAAGAATGGCCAAGATCAATAAAACAAACAACAACAAATGCTGGCGAGGCTGCGGGGAAAAGGGAACACTTTTACAAAACCACTATATTTTCTGTAACATTTTAGTGAGTGATGTTTTTTGCTTGAAATAAGTTACCTAAAGTCTCACATTTTATATATACACATATACATAATTTTTAACAAGTACATCTATATGTGTATACATGTATGTGTTCTTTTTTAAATTTTGTGAAACTATATTTTAACATACTTCATGTAGAAGCAAGGACATTGCCACCATCATAATAAATGTAAATCCTACACTTTAAAAGAGGAAAATCTCCATATGGGAACACAAAATTAGATTTGACTCAGTTCCTTTTTATCCCCTAGTTATTAACTTACCAAACTTCCCTTTGAATTAAATGTTGTGCTAATAATTGAGGGGATGACTGTGAGGCAGCAATACGTAAACTCAAATTCATTTTTTGAATTATTACTTTACTCTATCTTCACTCTGTTGAATGGGAGGACCTGGCAGCCTACTCCCAAACCAATCACCCATTGAAAACCCTATGAATATCAGAGAAGTACTGACAATAGTGCCAGGCATGGCACAGTGTCAGGGAGGGTTTCATTCTGTCATATACAGGGTCGCTGAGTTGCACAGACTGGATGGCACCCAACAACAACAACAACAACAACAACAACAACAACAACAATGACAACTCTCTATTGAAGCTACTTTATCCTTCTTTATTTGCTAAATTCTAAGGGCTACATGAATCCTCTGTGCTGTCCCTCTGGCTATTTCATTAATGCTGGAGTCTTTGTTAAGAGCAATGGACTTCAAACCTTAGCATTTGTAAGATACTCCTGGGAAACCTCTAATTTGTAGAAATGAAGATCCCCACATCATATCCCCAGCCATTCTGATGGAGGGGGACTGCGTGAGGATCCAAATTCTTTTAATCAGGACATAGTTTATTCCATTACAGGTGATTTTTGGTTCATAAGTATAATATCCTAACTTCAAAGACATTTTTCCTTATTTCTCACTTGATAATCTCCACATGTTATTCTTTCTTTGAGAAACTTCTCTGGTGACCACCGTCCCTCCTCCCTATCTTTTAGTATCAACTACCATTTTTTATGTATTCGTCTCTCTTTAATGTAAAAATTGTGTGCTAGTTAAACAACGGATGAAATTGTTTATAGTTCTCTCTATATAAACCTACACATATAAATATCTGCAAGATATTCTTAATTTGAATCTTATATAATAAAGCCAAAGTCAGTATGGTTACTCTTCAGATCATTCTCAATTCACAAGAATGGTTTCCAGTGTAATGGAGTTCATTGAAAAGTTAGAAGAGAGAAAGGAGTGATCAGGTGCTGGCATAAGTATAATGAAAACAAACCTAAAGGCATTTTTGATCCAGATAATGTAAAGTAATCATGAAAGCAAATCTTGGGTAGTTGTGGACAACCTAAAATAATCACAGCTGAAGTAGTCATGAGAACAGAATGGTATAACGGTGGGAAATTTTGGGACGGACTCTTGCCTCTTCAGCTGTCTTGTCTGTATTGAATCTGACTTCAATTTCAAACATACGCTACTTTTCCACTTTTTATCACTAATCATATCATATTCCCTCTACATAGGCACTTCACATGAAAAGTCTTATAAGTCTTTGAAAACACTCTGATGTTTTGTAATTCCATGAAGGACCATGATGGATTAAGTAGGCATGGATTTAAGTAGTGGCTCACTTAATTTTTAGAGGAAATATTGAAACTTATCTAAACTCTGGGTCATCTTTCTCTTTTTCCATAGACCTAGGCAACATCACCTACTTCATAGTACTATACATTTAACATCTAACAACTGGTGACCTGAACATATAATCACTGCTACAGAATTCAATATTACCAAGTACTAAACAGTGACTTTTAGTTACCACACAAACTTGCATAGAATGTCCAATTCCTTCTCCTCTTATTGATAGAGAAATATTTATTTAAAGCTTAACATTCCCTTCATGTTATCTTTATTTTTCTTTCTCCTATTAAATTCAAAAAGGTTAAATTTAAATATTTTAAATATACATTATATAATAGCATGATCCACATATATAAAACTATTCCACATATAAGTTTGAAGAGTGCCTATACTAATACATTATTATAATGTTACTAATGATTATTTGTATTTCATTTTGAAGTGATTTTTAAAATTTTTTTATCTAGAGATAGTTGGGATTCACATATGAAAGGGAGCACAAAGTGATCCCATGTAACTTTCACTCACTTTGTCCCAATGGCCATGTCTTTCTTGTATAATAATAGCAAAATATTGCAACCACAAAATGGGCATTTAAATAATCCATTGCTTCTACTGAGAATTTGCCTGTTTTATGTGTCCTCATTTGTGGGTGTATGCATGCTTAGTCCCATCGATAAATTGTATCCTATATGTAAAATCATATGACTACCAAATAGACAAGATTCAGGAAAGTTCCAGCACTGCCAGATCATTTATTTTACTCTTCTATAACTGCCCCTACTCTATCCCACACCACTTACCATCTCTGGAAGCCAGTAATATGCTATTTATTTCTATAATTCTCTCAATTTAAAAATGTTAAACTTATACAATCATACTTTTTAATGAGATTGGCTTTTGGTTTTGTCTTTTTTCCATTCAGTATAATTTCTGGTCCAAATTTCTGTTTTCATTTTATTGCTGGGTAGTAGTCTACATTTGGGATGGACCACAGTTTGTTTAAATAGTTACCTATCACACAGCTTCTGGATTGTCTCAACTCTTTGGTTATTATGAATAAAGATGCTATGACCATTCACATCCAGGTTTTGGGGGGATATGAGCTTTAAATTATTGGTAACGTAAAGAGTAAAATTTGTGGGTTGCATGATAATCACATGTTCAATTTTATAAGAAACAGTTTTGAGGAATGTCTGTACCATTTTGCCTTCTATCAGCAATGCAAGAGAGACCTGTTTCCTCTACTTTGTCACCAGTATTGGGTGTTGCCATTATTTAGTGTTTTGATTTTCACAATAGATATGTAGGGATACTTCATTGTGGTTTTAGTTTCCATTTGACAAATGAGTTTCCCAGAAGGGCAACAGACAATATGGAGGCTTAGAAGTTGACAACAAACTTCCAAAAATGAATTTGTCTATTTATTTACCCATTGTCTGAGGACCTGGTTTCAATCCTCAACACTGCAAATTTAGGAGAAGGATGTGGCAGTCCACTCCGAAAACAATCATGAAAACAATCAGCCACTGAAAGCCCTATGAAGGTCACTATGAGTTGGAACCAGTTGAAAGGCACCTAGCAACAAGCAAGCAATATTTGGCTAATTAATGAAATATACCATGTTTCATTTAATTGAATTTGAACTTGTTTTATTAAGCCTTTTGAACACATATTTGTTGGCTGAGGCTGGTAAAATGAAGGACTGATAAAAGATAAAATTTGTATATTGTTGTTGTTGTTAGGTGTCGTCAAATTGGTATCCGACTCATAGCGACCCTCATAGGGTTTTCAATGGCTGACTGTTTCGGGATTGCCTTGGGAGTGGATTACCAGGTCCTTCTCCCATTTGTGTGGTGCTGGGAATTGAACTCGGGTCCTCAGAGACTGCAGCACAGCGCTCTACCAACTGAGCCAAATCCCAGCCCAAAATTTGCATAGAAAACCTTATTCAAGAGCCCAGGATTGTGTATTTTGTGAAATGAAATGTATGGCTTGCTTATTATCAATAATATCTTCAAATCCAAAGGGCAAAAAGTAACATCCCAGGGGAGGAGGCAAAGCTTGCTGGTGCTATGGCTTTAGTGTGTAGGTACTCATATGACCTAGACTTATATATTGAAAACCTGCAAGACAGGAGGTTCCAAGGGATCTTTCTCTGAAACCACACAAACTTGGATAAGAAATTACTATTGGAATCACCTGCCCACATGGTAAGGTCAATAGAAACTACTTAGAAAATGCGCAGTTGAGGCTGATTGCAATACTGGAGAGTAGATCCCAGGGACTCATGCATCCTTTTTGCACGTGCTCCACCAGGGGATCCAGTGTTAAGATAATTCCCTAAAGGTATAACAATTATTATAATCATTGGATCTTCTTGACTAGATGTCTTGGTTAAGAGATGGAAAGGAGTAACTCTCTAGCAACCTCCATTACGTTTTCTGGTTGAGAGAATCACCCATTGAGTCTTATGACTCCTTTTGCTTGCACTCAATTGATCCTAAGGAGTTCTAATTAGAGCTTGTGAAAAGTTTGATCACATCCACTACATTGGCATTAGGCAAGTTACCAAAAACAGTGAAGGTGACCATTTTCCATTGATAGATACAGTAACTTGTGTGTCGGTAAGCAGAGAACCTCATTGAAACACACTGATAGGAGTTCTTGTGGGTTCATGGATAGAGGATCAAAGTCCATAGAGACAAGGAGGCATGGCAGCAGGGAATGCAGCAGGGCAGGAAGCAAGGCCCACTGTAGAAAACCTCACGTCATGGAGGATCAGGACCAGCAAACTCTACTGTAACTAGGGTCTGGGATAAAACTTCCAAAAGCCCACTCCAGGGACTCACTTCCACAAAGCTAAAAGCTACCTCCTAAAATTCTATGGTCTGAAGCCATAGTACCCTAGCATCTGATCCTGACTGGTCTTGGAAGCTAAACAGGGTCAACCTTGTTAGTCCTTCGAAGGGAGACCACCTGTGAATTCCAAGTGCTGCAGGCTAGAGAGAAGGATCTGGCAATCTACTCCAGAAACAATCCACTTTTGAAAACCCTGTGAGTAGCAGAGAAGCACTGATAATAATGCCTGGCATGGCACAGTGTCAGTGAATATTTCATTCTGTTGTACATAGGGTCATTATAAGTCAGACTTTACTTGAGGGCATCTAACAACAACAATTAAGTTCCATAGTCTCCACAAATAGCAATATTTAAAGACATTACTTTTGGAGGACATTTGAGATTCAAACCATGACAACAGAGTACACCAAGGTGCTCAAGAGAGGATCTACCCTTCAGATTTTTCATTTTCTTTCTTTATTTTTATTTTTGCCAATATTTATGTACGTATGTATTTGCAGTAGTGAGGAGTTGAACCCAGGGCCTTACAGATACTTTGCAACTGCTCTACCACTGAGCTGCATCCCCAAACCCTTTTCTATTTTTTCTCTTGATACAGGGTCTTATTAAGTTACACAGGCTGCCTCTGGTCTTAAACTTGATATTCTCTTGCCTCTACTTTGAGTTGCTGGTATTATAAGTGTGCACCATCATACCTGGCCAAATTTTTTATTTTAGCAAATAGGCATCAGTGGCTATTCCAAGCTTGCAGAGTGCACTGTTCATAACCCAAGGTATTATGAATGAATTAATACATAGCACTATGTGTTTAGAACTTGCCAGAGCCTTGTTTCTGTGAGAGCTTAGTAGCTGGCCGGTAATTGCCTTGGTTATGGTGTAATGTATGGCAGCAAAGAGAGTGGATTTTTGCACAGAATTACATAAGCAGATTATGGTCTCTATGGCTACAAAAACTTCAGGAGACATCAGAGTAAGTTGCCAAGGAGTGAAGGAGTCCCTGGGAAGCACTAATAGGAGTGTCCATTTTACTGCAATTAGATGGATTTCTAAAGACTTGTGGTAGGAAATCCCAATCCAGGTGGTCTAATAGTTTGTGAGTTACAGCATAAATGGATCTAAGTGACATTTTAACAGAGGAATAGGTGATAACTAGAAGCACAAAAGACTTACAAGCATTTTGGGTGTCAAGAAATTAAAATACCAAGATTTTTGTGGTTGCTATTTTTGTTGGTTTGTTTTTAACACTGCTAGGGAATAGATTGGCTAACCAATGTTTTTAAAATAATTCAACAGACTTTGTAGGATTTCTTCCACATGTGAAGCAATGGCCAAGCCCTTTTTGTAATCTTCTATGTATTTTTCTGTGTTGAGTGACATACTAAATAAATCTTCATGGTGGAGGATGCCATTAATGAAACAGCAGGTCTATCTTCCTAAATTAAATTGGATATGGTGAAGATATTGCCAACAAAAATAGTTTGGGAAGGCAGGATCAGTGAGATACCTTATGGAGTCAGACTTATAAGACTGATTTACCCTCCCCATCACACCCTTATATACATTCACTTCTCCTACCTACATTGAACAACTCAAAACATGTAATTTTTGCCTTAATTACCTAATATGATTTTAAAAACTCATAACATGAATCACAGTCTATTGTCCATATTTGTGCTCATTATTTTGCTCTTCATTATATTCTCAAGGGCCAATTCTTCTTCAATAAACACTTTGTTGACAAGATTGTGTTAGCTGTTCTTTAAAAGCAGGATAGAGAACCCAGAGGAAATTAGCCCTTTCAGCAGCAGCCACCTGATTTTCAGCAAAGGTACCCAAAACATATACACATGCACACAGACAGCCTCTTCAACCAGTGGTGCTGGGAAAACCAGATACACATATGTAGAAATATGAAACCAAATGCCCATCTCACACCTTGTACATAGACATAGACAATGTCTTTGGAATTTGACTTTAATACCTCAGGAAATAACAAGAATTGACAAATGAGATAGCATCAAATTTAAAAGCCTCTATATTGCAAATAAAACAATAAGGAGATAGTTGACAGAATGTGAGAGTATCTTTGCCAACTATATTACTGATGGGATGAAATTCCACAATATATAAGGAACTCAAAAAGTTAAACACCAAAAGAGAAAATAATCCAACAAATAGACAAATGAACTGGACACTTTTCAAAAGAATAAATACAAATAGTCAATAAATATCTGAAAAATATTCAACATCCTTAGCTATTAGGGAAACGCAAATCAAACCACATTGAGATTCCTTCTCATCACAATTAGAATGGATGAAGAAAACAAAAGCCAAACTAAACAAAATCAGGGTGGCAAGGGCATGGTGAAAAAGGAACTCTTATATGTTGTTAGTGAGAATGTAAATTAATGCAGCCACTGTGGAAATCAGTTTGGAGATTTATCAAAAAACAAAAAATAGCCAGGTACTTTGGTACATGTTTATAATCCCAGTTACTTGAGAGAATAAAGCAAGAGAATCACAAGTATGAGGCCAGAGGCAGCCTGCACAATTTAGCAAGACACTGCCTCAACGTACATATAGTGCATATATAATATATAATATATAATACACATATATGTATATATGTGTATTATTATATATGTATATATGTATATGTATGTATATATATGTATAAGTGTATATATGCATATGTGTATATATGTATATATAAAATATATACACATATGTGTATATATTAAATATGTATATATTAGGTACATATTATATATACATATATACATATATGTATGTGTATGTATATGTGTATGTATGCATGTATATGTGTATATATATACATATATCACATGTCTATCAGCTTGTGGTGGCTTGTATGTTGCTGTGATGCTGAAAGATATGCCACTGGTATATCAGATACCAGCAAGGTGTTCCATGGTGGATAGGTTTCAGCTGAGCTTCCAAAGTAAGATAGATTAGAGAGAAGTACCCAGCAGTCTCCCAAAACAACTAGCCATTGAATGCCCTATGAATAGCAGAGAAACTGTGTCAAATATAGTGCCAGAAAATGACCCACCCAGATTGAATGGTATACAAAAGACAACTAGGGAAGAGTTGCCTCCCTAAAGCAGAGTGGACCTTAATGATAAGCATGGAGTAAAGCCCCTAGCACCTCCATTTGCTGATGTGGCACAACTCAAAATGAGGAGAAACATAGACACTGCAACATTAGGCTCAAACATAAAAAGATTGTGTTCATGCACAGTGTTGGGTAGTGTTTCCTTCTGTTGTACATAGGTTTGCTACAAGTCAGATCCAACTCCATAGCACCCAGAAACAACAACAATAATAAAAATAGTAAGTGAACAATGGTAAATTAGGACCATTATGTATTTTTCAGTAAAATATCTGAAGCAACAATATAAATAAATATGAAAAAGTAGGACTGTGAACATATACGCCAATATGCTCCACAGAATATCACTGGAAAGAATTTAACAATATACATCACAACCAAATGGGGTTTACCCAGGTATACAAAGTTGTTTCAATAATTTTTAAAAAGTAAGGGATGTGCTTTATCACATCACAGGACTACAAATTTAAAAATCCCCTGGTCATATGAACAGAAGAATGTTTGGCAAAATAAATTAACTATAAATTCTCTCACAGATTAGTTATAGGAACACAGATAAAATTTATTTTTATCTTTAGAACAAGGTCTCAGCACATAGCCCAGGCTGGAACGCTCTATGCAGTCCAGGCTAACCTTGAACTCAATCTTCTTGCCTCAGCTTCCCAAATGTTGGTATTATACATGTGTGCCACCATGCCTAGCAAGAGGGCATCTTCTAAAACTTGATAAAGAACATTTTTAGAAACCCTACAACTAGCCTCATACTTCATAATGATAAGCTGAAAGTTTCTCCACTAAAATGAGGAACATGACCACGTCACTACTCATTTTCAACAATATACTAGAGGTCTGAGACAATGCAAAAAGACAAGGAAAGGAAATAAAGGCATAATTAGTGTGCAGAAAGAAATTACCTTGTCTTCCCTCATAATTGAAAAATTCATGTATGTGTAAAATCTAAAGGATTGACAAAAAAAAAAAACCTCTTGAAACTAATATGCAATTATAGCACTGTTGCAGACACTAAGCTAATATACAAACTTCTAATGCTATCCATAGACCAGAAATAAATACATGGAATTTTAAACAAACAAAACAAAAAGGAACATCATTTACAATAGCACCTTCAAAACTGAAATACTCAGCTATAAACTTGGCAAGTTTACTTATACTTGTTAAAACTTGGGCCGGGTGTGGTGGTGCATGCTTGTAATCCCAGCAGCTCAGAAGGCGGAGGCTGGAGGATCGCAAATTTGAGACCAGAGGCAGTCTGCGTAACTTACTGAGACCCTGTCTCAAAAAAGAAAAAAAAAATGGACTGGGGTGCAGCTCAGTGTTCCAGCACTTACAAAGTATGCAAGTATAAGGCCCTGGGTTCAACCCCCAGGACCACAAAAAAAAAAAAAAAATTGTTAAAACTTGGAAGCAACCAAGAGGTCCTACAGTAGATGAATGGACAAAGAAACTGTTCTACATCCAGACAACAGAATATTCAGTGCTCAAAAGAAATGATATATATTTTAAATGCATACTACTTAATGAAAAAAGCCAAATTTAAAAGGCTACATAGTGTGATTCCAACCACGTAATATTCTGTCAAAGTAAAACTACGCAAATAGTGAGAAGATCCATCATTTTTAAAGGTTGAAAGAAGAAGATAGAAAACTAGAATGAGCATAGTAGATTTTTGTGGTTGTTGTTGTTGTTGTTGTTGTTAGGTGCTGTCGTGTTGGTATCCAACTCATGGCGACCCTCATAGGGTTTTCAATGGCTGACTATTTTGGGATTGCCTTGGGAGTGGATTGCCAGGTCCTTTTCCCATTTTTGCGGTGCTGGGAATTGAACTCAGGACCTCAGAGACTGCAGCACAGCGGTCTACCAACTGAGCTAAATCCTAGCCCCAGTAGATTTTTAGGGTAATAAAAATACTCCTTATGACATTATAATAATGGATGTATGTCATTATGCATTTTTCTAACACACACAATATTCAACCTTAAGACTGAACTCTAAAGTAAACCCTAGATTTTGGATTATGATATATCAAGGTAAGGTCATAAACTGTACCAAATGTACTACTCTGGGTATTTTGATAAGGTTATTTTTGTGAGGTGCCATGAAGTCCAGCTGGACTCGTAGTGACCCTCACAGGGTTTTCCATGGCTAAATATTTCAGGATTGCTTTGGGGGTGGACTGCCACCTCTTCCTTCCATTTTTTGCAGTGCTGGGATTGAACCTAGGTCCTCAGAGAGTATGGAGCAGCATTCTACCAACTTAGCGAATCCTAGCCCTATTTTAATAGAGGAAGCTATTCAGGTGTAGGGCATAGGGAACATATGATAAATCTCTGTACCTTCCTCTCAAGTTTTCTATGAGCCTAAAACTGCTCTAAAAATAAGATCTGAGTACATAATGAATTGTTCTGTAAGTAATAAATTATAAAAAATTTATTCATTAGAGGACACATTTATTTTCCCTCATTCCTAAAGGATACATTCACTGGATAGAAAATTCTAAATTGACAATTATTTTTATTTCAGGACTTGACAAATATTGTTCTTTTTTCTGTTCTGTTATATCTTTTAATAAGATATTCATTTTCATTGTCATTAATATATTGTTATTGGTTTAATAATCCCTCCCCATTTTCTACAAGGAATATGTTACAAGATCCCTACATGATGACCAAATAGGATATAACAAGTCCTGTGTATACTATGGTTTTGTGTATACTTACATACCTACAATAAAGTTTATTTTTATTTTTATTTATTTATTTATTTTTTGCAGTATTGGGGGTTGGACCAAGGGCCTCATGCTTGCATGCTCTGCAAATGCTGGACCACTGAGCTGCACCCCCAATTTTTTTTTTCTTTTTTTTCTTTTTTTTACTTTTTGAGACAGGGTCTCACTAAGTTATGCAGACTGCCTCTAGTCTTGAACTTCGATCCTCCTGTCTCTGCCTCCAGAGCCTCTGGGATTACAGGCATGTACCACTGCACCTGGTTCAGTAAAGTTTAATTTTAAATTACGAACAATAAGTGATTAACAATAACAAATAATAAAAAGAACAATTAAAACAATATACCATAATAAAATTATCAGCAACACTATTCCAGTTCCTTGGATAATTATGAAGGGAAAATAAGACTAACTTGAAGATAAGCACTTGATATCATGACCGTCCATTTGGTAACTGGCAGGGCTACCAAACGTCTAATAAACAGTACAGATATGTTAGAAAAGTGGATGATTTGCATCCTGGTGAGATGAAGTGCGATGGTGCAAGATATCATAATACTCCTGAGCTCCATAGAGTGTGCTTCTGATCCCAGCACTCAGAAGGCTGAGACAGGAGGATCGCAATTTAGAGCTCAGTCTGGGCTACTTAATGAGTTCCAAGTCAACCTGGGCTATATAGAAAGACCCTGTCACCCAATAGAAAAAAAAATTTATATATACGTTGTTGTTAGGTACCAATGAGTTGGCTGGACTCAGAGTGACCCTATGTACAACAGATGAAACACCACCTGACACTATGCCATGACTGGCACTATTGGCACTATTGTCAGTGCTTTTCTGCTATTCATAGGGCTTCCAATGTCTGATTGGTTTTTGGGAGTGGGCTATCAGGTCCTTCTCCCTAACCTACAGCACCCAGTATCCCTGTATTCCCCATTGGTCTCCCATCTAAGTACTAACCAGGCTTGACCCTGCTTAGCTTTCAAGACCTAATCAGATAGGACACCACAGTGGTCTGGCTGCAGGCATATATATATATATATATATATATATATATATATATATATACACACACACACACACATAGACACAGACACACACACCGACACAGACACACAGACACACACACAGACACAGACACACAGACACAGACACACACACATATATATTTGTTGTTGTTAGGTGCCGTCGAGTCGAGTCCGACTCATAGCGACCCTATGTACAGCAGATCGAAACACTTGCCAATTCTGTGCCAGGCAAACAATCTTATTTATGTTTAAGCCCATTGTTGCAGACACTGTGTCAATCCATCTGGTGGAGGGTCGTCCTCTTTTGCGTTGACCTGCCACTCTTCCAAACATGATGTCCTTCTCCAGGGATTGTTCTCTCCTGACTACATGTCCAAAATATGTAAGACGCAGTCTGGCCATTTTTGCTTCCAAGGAGCACTCTGGTTGTACTTCTTCTAGGACAGATCTGTTGGTTCTTTTGGCAGTCCATGGTATATTCAATAGACGTCTCCAG
>VMDO01040148.1:0-12144 GCA_007922755.1 Pedetes capensis | reverse complement strand
TGAGTTGCTGGGCCTGGGAGCTCCTGCCCCCGCATGTGACTCAGCTCTCTTAGCCAGAAATATGAACATATTCATAATTTTGATGAGGCCAAAGATCCTTTTACACAATAATTTGAGGTTTTGCTTTTTCAAGTATCAGGATCAGAAGAAAGCCTTCCTTGTCTCATAGTCAGAGCTATGGTGGTCACATCTGAGTCAACCTCAGCCAGACATGTGGAGAGAAGAGAAAAAAGGATGAAGCTGGGCATAGGGGCCCATGACTTCAATCCCAGTACTGAGGAGACTGAGGCAGGAGGATGGCAAATTCCAGGCCAGACTGGGCTACACAGTGGTCCCTCGCCTCAAACCAACAAACAGAAATGATATGGACTAAATCAAAAATGAGCCCTTGATTTTCACCTACCCTTACTTCTTTTCTTTCAGAAATGGATGTTTTATCTGATCCACCTGAGAGGCAAAAACCAGCCAGGCTTAACTGGGAGGAGATTTGGGGATCTAATCAGATCCTGTGGTGTGATTGGACACTGATGGTTGCAAAGGGGAGGTGCAAGTGGAAGGTCCATATAAGCTGCTGAGGTCCCCCAGGAAGATACTCAAGGCTTGGAGTCTTGAGTCCCTACCTAGTGCTGCTCAGGGTTAGGGTGACTCACTCCCTACCTCTGGACCTGGTAAGTCACTTTCCTCTAGGAGTGGAACCCTCATCCAGCCTTGCTGGTCTCCTATGGTGACATGCAGGCCAAAATGGCATGGAGAGTTTTTGTTCTCTCCCCCTTCAGATGAAAATTGAAACCTTTGATTTTGAGTCCAAATGCTGTTTTGCCCTCAACCTGAATGTCTTACATCGTGCTTTGGTTCAAGTCTTTTTAACATTATTTTTCCTTGCCAGTCTGTGTGGCTGAACCCCGGTGTTGCCCATACTAAGCATGTGCTCGACCGGGAGACTGCCTCCCTGCCCTTTTTCATTTTTTGTTTGACACAGGGTCACACTGAGTCACGCTGGCTGCCTCTGGCCTCAAGCTCAGGATCTTCCTTCCTCGGCCTCCTCACATATTTCTTTACAAAGTTCTTTTTGTTTAGCTGGGCCCGGTGGCGCATGCTTGTAACCCTAGCGGCTCAGGAGGTGGAGGCAGGAAGATCCGCAAGTTTGAGACCATAGGCAGTCTGCGTAACTTAGGGAGACCCTGTCTCAAAAAGTAAAAAAATAAAAGAGCTGAGGGTACAGCTCAGTGGTCCAGTACTTGCAGAGCATACAAGTTGGAGGCCCTTGATTCAACCCCCAGTACCACAAAAACAAAAAAAAAGAAAAAAGAAAAATTTTTGTTTGCTTTCAAAGAAGAACCACTTATGATTCGAATTTAATTTCTTTGCCCCTTAAGTGTTTATTTCTCCTAAATGATAGGTCCTGGGCTGTGCCAGTTTATGACTTTTACATGTTGGAATTTCCTTTCAACTAAAACTTGAAGACTGAGAGGTGGTACTTGGTGGCCCATAATGCCAATTGTTCCTGTGGCTGAGGCAGTACCAAGGCAACTTGGAGGCAAGACTGGGAACATAGGCAAGATCCTATTTCACAATAAAATAAAAAGGCCTGGGGATGCGGGTTGATGGTAGAGTCCTTGGATAGCATGGGCGAGGTCCTCAGTTCCATTCCTAGACTGAAAGACAAATAAGCGAAAAGGTGTCTCCAAATGCTCTGGAGTGAGTTCCCATGGCCCATGCCTGTAATCCCAGCTACCCTGGAGGCAGAGCCTGGAGGATCTTGAGGTCAAGGGCAGAGGCAACCTTTGCAACACAGCAACACTGTCTCAAAAGAGAAAGAGGGCTGTGGGAGCCTCTCGGTAGTGCGGCATCCTGGGTTTAACCCCCCAGTACAGCATTAGAATAGAAACACAGAAAAAATCCACTCTATGAAAATCTTAATGAAGGTTTTCATTTTGTTTTGATTTTATTGCAATGTAGTCCAATCCAGGGCTTCTTTCAGGCTGGCAACACACTACCCCCGACCGGCATGTCCAGTGCCTGTGATATTTTATTCTATATTATTCCACAGTACTGAGTTGAATACAGGCTCTCACACATGCCTGGCAAGCACTCCACCACTGAGCTGGATCCACAGGCCCTTTTTAATTAATTATTTTGAAACAGGGTCTCCCTAAACTGTGCAGGCTGCCTCTGGTCTTGAATGCACAGTCCTCCTGCCGCCTCTTCCTCTGCCTCCCAAATTGCTGGGATTATAGGTGTGTGCCACTGTGCATGGCAATGTTTTATTTTGTTTCCTTTTTATAACAGACTCTAGTATGTAGCCCAGCCTGGCCTTGTACTCACAATCCTCCTGTATCCCCCTCCTGAGTGCTGGTATTCTGGGCACCTGTCTGGCTCACAAAGAATATCATTAAAAATCAATTCAACTTGCCAGGATTGGTTGCACATGCTGGCTAATCCCAGTACTCAGAACATGGCAGAGGGATCCTGAATTTGAAGCCAGCCTGGGCCATACAGCAAGACCAAGACCAAGTCTCAGAAAACAAAACAATTAAGAATAAGCTTGTTCTGATCTATATACACCTGGGCTCTTCATCTTTATGGGAAATCCTCTTGTGTGACAGTTGTGCATAAGAATCTACAATGGGAATTAGCATTTTTGAAGGCACTGTATTAAACTTGCATGTCTTTACCAATAGGTCATGAAGATCTGCATTCAGTGGTTTATTTTGCTTTTCTCACTTGCTTTGAGACTATCTGACTATATCTTCCCCCATTGCCAGAGCAGCAACATTTGCCCTAATTCTATCATTGTGGTTGAAGAGGGATTTGTCAGGCCCAGGTTTAAGTATGTCTGTCCCTGGATGTGGCCCCAAGCCTTTCCCCAGCATATGCATCAGGATGAGCATCCACGCCCCATCCACACTCCTGGAGCTGGCAGGGCAGAGCCTGCTGAGGGAGGAGGCCTTGGCCAGCTGGGCTCTGCAGGCCTGTCCAGGGAGCTCTTCCCACCTCTGTTCAGAGGCCTTCACTAGCAGAGGCATGGAGTCTTTGAGGTGATGGTGCAGGCCTGGGCCTTCCCCTGGCTCCCCCAGGGACCTCATGAAGAAGCCCCACCTGGAGATCTTCTAGCTGTGCTGGACGGTCTTGATATGCTTAAAGCAGAAGATTTTCCCCAGGTGAGAAGGATCTAGGTGTCCTGGATAGAAGCACTGGCATCCAGAGTAGAGACAGCTGGGGTCAGGGAGTGTGTGGAGTCACTAGTCGACTTGAAGTTTCTGATGTCCCAGGGGAGAGGGTTTTAGAGGCCTGGGTCATGGCTGAGCTTCTGGGAAACAGGCTCCGGATGTGGAGGACAGTTCAGGATTATAGCACTATTAGCAGAGGACCCTGTCCCTGCATCCTACCACAGCCACTAAAAGTGGGGACCATGTGAGATTCAAGGGTACAAGGTGGAGAGCAGGAAGACAGATGGCTACCGATGTAGCTCAGTGGTAGAGCCCTTGCCTAGTATGCATAGTTTCTCCATTTCATATTCAGCAAGCTGTGGATTTGTGAGATGTTTTACAGAACTTCTAGAATAGATGGTTTGAAATCATGTATGGTGCCTGGTCCCAACAGGGCATGAGTGAGAATCGAGCAGTGGAGAATCATTAATGAATGAGGGTGGAGCAGCCTTTGTAGCTGCTTGCACCTCCATAATCTGGATCAATACCACACCTACTTCTTCCACTTGTCCTGTGGAGGAAAGAGGGTGTTAGTGGCATGCTGGAGGAAGATGTTGACTTGGGAATTGGCCATTTCTAATACTGTAGAGAACAAGTTGGACACATGGCTTGAGAAGCTCTGAGGAAGTGTGGCCAGGTGATTGTATCAGTTCTTTCCTGGATGGAGGTGACCCTCCTCTTTGCCCTCTTGACCTGAGTTACTCAGTTTCTATATTTCCCTCTGACTATATGATCAATAGGCAGCGATTTAACTCAGAGCATCACTCTTCAGGGTCTGAAGCCGCAGACTGAATTCCCAGCACCATAAAAATGGGACATGGATTTGGCAATCCACTCCCGAGGCAATCCCAAACAGCCATTGAAAAACCATATGAAGGTTGCTATGAGTCGGACATAACTTGATAGCATGTGAGAACATATGATCACTCATTTATTTGTACTTCGCTTAAGCCCACTGCCTGCATATAATGGGCAGAATATCTCCAAGTAGATGATATTTAACCAGCTTTTTCCCTCAAGAGCTCCCTTCTTGATTTGTATGGTCTGTTTATCCCTGACCCACCCAAATCCCTTTGCTTGCTGTATAGATTTTTCTCCCAGTAAAGACACTGATAGCTGTTTGGCAGATGAGCATTGAAACGCAGTACTCGTGCAGGCACTGAGCTCCCATTTTTTGAGAATAATTCTTGGTGTCATTTTCTTTCCATCTGTTACCCAGTGCTGCTGGATAGACCAGGCACAGTAGGTCCTGAATTACAAAACCACATTATGTGCCAGAATTGGAAATGAATAGGTGTTGGGACCTCTTTGACCTGATGTGATTTCCTCTTTCCTTAGGCCAGATAAGAAGTCTTTCCAAACTTTTTCAAAGGAATCTACAGGAACTCCTACAAGATGGACAGTGTTTCCTGAAAGAAGCCTGAGTTACAAAGTGGTTTCTCAATTGTTCAAAATCTGCCTACAGCAGCTGTGTCTGAATGGTATCTGTTTCCTGAAGGGAACCCTAGACCTGATGCTCAGGTCAGGCAGGGTGGGCAGCTTTCTCTCCAAGTCAGAGCAAGGCATTTCTGTGTCCACCCAACATGAATGGGCACCATATGCTTGCCGACTCCTAGTGACTTAGTAGTGCAGGAGACACTAGAGTTCAATGCATTGTCTAGATTCCCCTGTACACTGAAGCCACAAGAAACCCATCAGCTAATGTCAAGTGGCCAGGCTGGGGTGGATGCTCTGGAGAGGGCCGCCATGCTGGGCAGCCAGATGGAGGATCAGCTCTAGTGAGATGGGTTGTGATTTCCCGCTTTGTAAGCTTGTGCAAGTAAGGTCATGGAAACAGGAAAGAGAAGAGGACATTTCTCAACCTGCCCCACCCCTGCCCTGTACCCAGAGTAACTCCGCTCTCTCTTCAGGAGCCAGATACCCTTGGAGACCCTCTTGACTTGAAGCCAGTTTAAGGAATCAGATTTGAAGTATCTGGCCTGTTGTCCAAGCACCAGGCACCTGAAGAACTTGGTTCTGAAATTCCCAATGGAACACATCATTCCTGAGCACCACTGAGATCTTCTAGACAAAGAAGGAAGCACCATGAACTACCCCAGTTTAGTACTCCATGGTCAAGCCCTTCCACTCCAGTGCTGTGCTGCCTGCACTGAGCTATTGCTCCCATCTTGTCACATTCAGCTGCTATGGGAACCACCTCTGGATGGACTTTATCTTGTCACCTTGCAGACCTCAAACTTGTATTGGCCAAGGAAGATTTGCCCAGGTTGTTCCTGTGATGGTGCAAGTCCTCAGGGACTGAAGGTTGATTTCTGTACCTTCAGGCCCACTCCAAGAGGTAGGCTTCAAACTCCTCTGGCCATCCTGCATGAGACAGAACTGTACGAATATGTTCAAGGGCAGCTTCACTTCCACTCTTGGACCACTGGAGTCTTAGGCAAGGAGCCTCGGGCCACAACTGGGTACCCATGGTCTAGATCCCGATACACATCCTGCAAATCCAGCACTTTTAGTTTCTGCCTCCTGTGGGTAAAGCAAAGGTTGCAGATTGAGGCAGAGGCCAACCATCTGGCCTGCGATTGATCTACATCCCAGGGGCCAGGGATTCTTGCTTCTCCCTGTCCTTTTCTTCAGGGCTGAGAATCAAATGAAAAACCTTATTCCCCCCGAGTAAGGGCCCCATCACCAGATTGTGCAAGTTCTCACGGACTTAAGGTTGACTTCTGCACATTCGGTTTTGGCGTTTAAAGATGATCAATTGTGTAACCTGGGGCCCGGTGGCAACCCACTAGTCACACACAGCCATCAGTCTCCAGATTATTTCTTGGTGCACTAGTGATTTTGGCACTGGAGTTCAGCTCACCAGAGTGGCCCTCTGAGGGCTTGAGTTCAATCCCTAGTACTGCAGAAATGGGAGAAGGACATGACAGCCACCTGTTTAAACAATCCTGAAACTGCCATTGAGACCCTATGAGGAACAGAAGCACAGATAGTGCCAGGCATGGCACCAGGTGGGAGTTCTTACTTCTAAAGGTTCATTGCTGGTAAATGCACTAGAGCCTCCACCCCCAACCCGTGCTGGCGTCCAATGCTCTGCTTTGGGGGTAAATGGTGAGTAAATGGCAGCCACATGCAGAAGCTGAGCCCCATTCTGTGCCTGGGTCCCTGTCCCCCTGTTGTGAGGAATAGAGGGAAATACAAAGAATGTCAGGTGGGATAGAGAAGGAAATGCATTTATTGAGCTCTAACTGTATGCCAGGCTGTATGGTAGTGCCACGCCCTATACATACATCACCTCTGTGGCTCCTACAGGGGTCCCATCAGCTGGGTGTAGGGTTATCTGCATGTCAGTGAAATCAGGGCTTCTTAATTTATTTTGTCTCCACATGTAGCAAACTCTTTGATTCTACAGAACTCAGATCCTGTCTTGAAACATAAAAAGGGAGATGAGTGTGCAGCTCAGTGGTAGAGCACTTGCTCGGCACGGGTGAGTTCAGTTTAAGCCCCTGCAATCCTGCAAAGCCTGCAGCTGCATCAATCTTTCTTCCTCATGTGACCTCCTGTATCAGGATCCTTTTTCCCACTCGCATTGAGGAGTCTGGAGCTGTGTGTCCTGTCCTGAGATGCCTAAGCCCTAGCTTTCGTTTAAGGGCCCAGAAGAACTGATTCATCCTCAACTCGGTGAGCGTCCAACAGCGACACATAATGGGCTCCGTGTTACAGAGGTACCTCTTGCCACACTGAGGGCAGCGGTCGGTTCCCAATAAGCTCGTCCCCACCTGCCTCTCGGCCCTCAGCCTATACAGGAGCTCAGAACACACTTTAGCAAGTGCTTCAGAGTGGGGAAACCTGTCGTCATAGCTCCCCAGAGTGAGGGGGTACAGCTCCACACTTAAGTGGCTCAGCCTTGCCATGTGACACAGCAAGTCTTTTAAGACAGACACAGAGTTGAGGTTGCCAAAGAAGATGAACAGAGTGAGCTGGGATCAGCAGCTCAATGCAGGCAGGATGGCAGTGAGCTGGGAGTCCGTGAGGCTACAGGACTCCCAATTCAGGGTGCTCAGGGTGGCTGCAGCTCCATCCACCAACCTGCGGATGGGCTCAGGGCTTAAATGGGTAAGGGTGATGTAGCTCAGATGCAGGTGCCTTGCCCAGCTGAGGCTCAGTACTCATGCAGATGGCTCCAGTCCTGTTCTGAGAGTTACAGGGTGTGATGGAGAAGATTTCCAGAGATGTTTCTAGTTGCCTAAGCAGAGAACAAGCCATTCTTTCTGGCTGTGCTGGAACTAGATTTGAGGATGCCAAATTTATCTAATTTCTCTGACTCTAGGTAGGAAAAGACCTAATGTGCAGTTTGAACTAGATTTGAGGATGGTCAGAAATGGCATCGTGACAATGGAGAACTGTTTAGCTAAAGGTCACCCTGACTGTTTGTTGAAGGTCACCACCCAGGAGGCCGTGTGTTGAGCCTGCTCACACAAGTCGCCTCAATCTAGGCTGAGGCCTCTACCATCACCTGATGGCCCAGTGGAGAGGGTTTTAGAGGCCTGTGTCATGGCTGAGCTTTTGGCAAAAAGGCTCAAGAGTGGAGGACTCTGTCTCTAACTCCCACCACAGCCACTATAAGTGGGGAGAAGATGACATTCAAGGGTACTAGGTGGACAGCAGTAAGATGGATGACTATGGATGCTGCTCATCAGTAGAGCCCTTGCCTGGCATGCATAAGGTCCTGCACTTGATAATCCCCAAGTTCTGGATTTGTGAGAAGTTTACAGAAATTCTAGAGCAGATCATCTGGAGCCATGCGTGGTATATCCTCACCACAGGCTGGGAGTGAGAATCAAGCAGTGGAGAACCGTCCAGGGAGGACATGGAGCAGCCTTTGTAGGTGGTCTGTACCCCATGGTCTGGCTGAAAACCACACTGCCTACTTCATTGGGCCCTGTATAAAATGCTGCTACTGGCATGCTATAGGAAGATGCACATTTGGGAATTGTATGGGTATAGTATCAGAATCCTGAGAATTTACAAGCCACAGCATATTCCAGATTTGGAACTGAATATGGATTGGGACCTGTCAGACCTGACATGACTTGCTCATTCCCTAGGCCAGGTAAGAGTCTCTCCAATCATTTTCTCCTAAGAATCTACAGGCATTCCTACATGATGGACAGTATTGGCCCTAAAAGAAGGCCAAGTTACTTACCGGGTTGGTTTTTCACTTCTCTAAACTAAACCACCTCCTGCATCTCCAAATGAATGATGTCGTTTCCTGGAGTTGTGGCCTTGATTCTCAAGTCCGGAAGGTTGGACAGCTTACTCTGCAAAGCCAGAGCAAAGGTTTGCCATGTTCCATTAGACACGAGTAAGCAGCCAGTGTTTGCCAACTCCTGGTGACTTAGCAGTTCTGGAGTCACTAGAATTCAAGGCATTGTCTAGTTTCCACTGTATACTGAAGTGAGCTCTCACATAACCACTCAATTTAAGCCAGCTGGGCAGGGGTAGATGATCTGGAAAGGGCCACCATGCTAGATGGCCAGCTGGGGCATCAGCTCTAGGGAGGTTGCTCATGATTTTTCTCACTTGCAAGGTAAGGGCGTGGAAACAGTTAAGAGAAGAGGTCATTGAGTGAGGGAAGCGCTTCACTCCTGTTCAGCAGCTGGGTGAACGCACACAGCCTGTCATTTCCATCTGTGAGAGTGGTTTTGAGTCAATGGATGTGTAGACGTGAGGCTCTGGTATTGATGGTGTGGAGCAGGAGAGAATCATGAAGAGGGACAGATGCTGTGCTGGGGCACCGGGGTGAGTGACCGCTGGAGATGGCCATCCCAGGTATCCTGCCTGGTGTTGCCTGGCTTGTCGTCACTCTGTGTGTCCTGCTGCCCTCATCTGGCCAGAGCGGTGGCATCTGCTTGACAGGGAGGAAAGTGCACTGAGGACTGAGCCGGTCACACACTGATGGAAGTAGGCCTGGGCCTAGACTGAGGTGACTTGAGGCCAGCTCCTCTAGAGGCAGTGTCCTCGGGAGGGACCTTCATAAGCTGGCCCTGCATGAGGCCGTTTCCCAATGGGCCCCACCCCTGTGATGCCCCTGATGTGACTCTGCTCTCCTCAAGAGTGAGACCTGCTTGGAGACCCTCTCACTGACTCTACCTTGGATGAAGGAATCGGACTTGAAGCACCTGGCCCATGTCTGAGCAACAGGCAAAGGAAGAACTTGCATAAGACGTGATCCTCAATGGACCCCATCATGCCTGTGCACTTCCGGGATCTGCTGGAATCAATGGCAGGCCTCCTGCAGACCATGGTCTTAGGATCTGCATGATCACCGACTCCCTCTCACTGCCATCCTGCCTGCCCTGAGCTGCTGCTTCCAACTCAGCACATTGAGCAGCTTTGAGATCCACACGTCTATGATGTCACTGAGATCTTGCTGTGCCACACTGCCAGACTGAGCCTCTTGGGAAAAGACTTCATCTCGTCTCCTGAAGGGCCAGTTCTTGATACTCCTATTTCCCTATTGGCCAAGGAAGATTTGCTCACGTTCAAACCACACTCCTACCATGGCACAGGATGTCAGGGACATAAGGTTGCTCCACAATGCTGATCTGTAGTTCAGGTTTGGTGCTTAAATGTGACGCACTCTATAACCTGGAGCCCAGTGGCAACGGGCTAGTCACACACAGGTTTGAGTCTCCCAAGTTATTTTCTGGTGCACTAGGATTCCCATTCTGTGCCCTGTGGTGTCTCATCCAGACAGATCGTGGAAGCTAAGCAGGGTCAGGCCTGGGGAGTACTTGGATGGGAGACTGCCTGGGAACACCAGGTGCTATAGGCTTGGGAGAAGGACCCAACAACCCACTCCCAAAATTCAATCCACAATTGAAAACACTATGATAGCAGAGAAGCACTGACCATAGTGTTTCGCCTGTTCTACATAGGGTTGCTATGAGTCGGACAGTGATCATTTGCCTCAGGTCGTGCATGTGTCATCCTTCTGGGGACCTAGAACTGTCCTAAAGTAACTCAGAACTCATGAGTTCAGTGTCACTGGGAAAAGAGGAAATGAGGTGGCCAGGAAACAGCCTTGTATAGGTAACAAGTCGTGGTCATTCATGGGTACTTAGCGCACATCTGTCGCTTTGGCACTTGCCTCAGGAAGTTACCTCTCTATGGATGGTTGGGAAGAAAAGTCAGAAATAAAGGGGACCTTGATGTTTGCCCTCCGTCCTCCATGATCCATTACATGGTTTCCAGTTTGAACCTCAAATACTGTCCAGGGCGCCTTGGCAGCCGTGTCCTGCCTGTCTTGTTCCTCTGCCCCCAGCCTTAGAGTTGTCCTCTGATGTCCCAGCTCGGCCCTGCAGCCTTGTTAAATGTTAAACCGATCTTGCCTCCCTGTTTGCTTGAAATAAATATGAAGCCGATCTTCATTTCCCCTTGGTCATGTTTATAAACTGTTGGGAAGGTTGGAGGATGGGATGCTGCAGGCGATAGGTAGAGGTTTGGGCTCATCTCACGTTCCTTCACTTTCCTATCACCTTCACTTTCCTATGCCTGTGATCTATATGTGTGTATTAGATGCAATGCCTTATCTACACCAAAATAGGAACAATTTTATTTTGTGACCAATTCTAATTGTTCCTGGAAAACTAGTTGTCTTACAGACTCGTAATGGAAACTTTTGTTTCTTGCAAGATATGGAATGCATATTTTCCACCTACCTTTGAGACAGACTTGCTGGCCTGGAACATGCTGTATAGCCCAGGCTGGCAGCAAACTTGCATCCATTCTCCTGCCTCAGCCTCCCATGTCCTGGGATCACGGTGTGTGCCCCCATGCCTGGTTTCACTTTTATTGATATTATTTGGCAGAGTATAGGGTCTCAGGAAGTTGCCTAGGTTGTTCTCCAATTAATGGGCTCAAATGTTCTTTCACCCTGTGTCACAAGTACCTGGGACTCCAGGTGGGCTCCACCACACCTAGTTTGGATGCTTTTTTAATTTTTATTTTATTTTTTGTGGTACTGTGGTTTGAACCCAGGGCCTCAAGTTTGCATGCTTTGCAAGTGCTATACCACTAGCTGCACACCCAGGATTTTTTTTTTTACTTATTCTATTATTTTTATTACTTTTTTTTTTTTTTTTACTGCCTGAGACAGGGACTTGCAAAATTATGCCAATTGCTTCTGGCCTTGAACTTGCAGTCCTCCTGACTCTGCTTCCTGAGTCGCTGAGATTGCAGGCATGCGCCACTGTGCCCGGCCCAGTTTGGATTTTTTTAAAAAATCAAGACTTAGAACATTGTGAAATACTTGTCTAATTAGTATTTTTTTTATTTTCTAAGTAAGCCTTGGTTAAAATAGTGTGAGCACACTAGCTGTCTGCTCCCTGGCTACCTCTTAGACTGCTACTGTATTTTTTCAAAGGAAAAAAGATGTGGCTCAACTTCTAAGGACTGTTGTTACTTTCTCCATTGTTGTGGTCATGGGGATGGACACTGGGGCATTGGGTATCCAGGTGAGTGACCTGCCATGGAGCTTCATCCCCAGGTCTGTTAATGAATTTGTGATGAAATAAAAAGAAGGAAAAAGGAGAACGCTTCTTTGTCGTTCCATGGATAGTAGCATCCTCGGAAATACGGACTGTGTCTTCTGTCGAAATTATCCAAGTCAGATAATAGCTTAGAGTAGTTTAACATTTACTGAGTGACTAGAGTTCAATTTTGACCCTGGGCTGTCATGGACTAGAGCACAGCAAAGACCCAAATTAATAGCCTTCCATGGCTGTTTCCTGGCTCTCTTTAACATTGCGTGGTCCCTCAATGATGACATAACAGACCAAGGAGCCCTGGAAACTGCCTGGGGTCTGATGTTGCCTGGGAAAGGTCCCCTGTGGGCAGACCTGTGTCTGTAGGTGGAAAGGCTCCAGGGAAT
>VMDO01040147.1:0-12136 GCA_007922755.1 Pedetes capensis | reverse complement strand
CAAGAGCCAGTCATAAATAATAAAGAAATGTTTTCTCATTATAGGCAGAGAGAACTTGCAGTGACAGAAAACCATTAATTGAGGAAAGAAATGCTATTACCTTATTGCTTGGGCCATGCTTTTCACTATGAAGGTGAAGAGAGAAAAATAATTATTTAAAAACTCTTAGCAAGAGTAAAACATTAATGTATATAGTCACAGATTTGAAATCTAAATGGTATTTTCTGTACAGTTCTTAATTTGATGGATATTAGCTGAAATCCCTCCTTTGCCTGGTACAGATATGTTCACAGTTTGACTACATTGGACTGGGTCCTGAGCAGTTTGTTAGATCTCTGTTTTTGCTAAAAATGAATGAAATAATGGGAAACACATTTAAATACTTAAGATGTGCATACCAGAGAACATATAATCATCATTGTGTAAGAATTCATTGCCCATAGGGAAATAAAAACAGGGTATAGATCCTCACAGCAATGAATTGATAGATCCCTAGCTCTGTGCCATTTTGCCACACATGGGAAATGATTGCCAGTTTCAGTTAAAGTTGCTAGTGAAATAAGTTATTCAGGTTAGTCAGAACTTTTGAGCTATTTATTTTCATTCTTTATTGTTTTATGTTTTTCCTATAGACTGATGATACCTAAATTTCCAGAATTGCTGTGGCTGAGGAGAATAATGCATATATGTATACTTTATAAAATGCAAAGTATTGTAAATATTTAGACATTATCACTTTGTATTATATATATGTTACAAACAAGTGTATGACCCAGATATTGTAGACAGTCCCTAAATAATACTTACAGTCATTTTAAATGTTGTATAGAAACTGAACACTTCCAAACATAATAAATGCCCTATGTATAAGACACAGATAAATTGAAATGAATCTGTGGCTAGTTAGTGCTGACAGCAAGAAAGAAAATGAGAAAATCTTTCCTGTGTGCATCTGTTTACCATTCTGTTACCAACACTAATAGAAAGATCCTCAAATGAATAATTTCTCATATTGACCTGTTTGATTTCACACTATAAACTAGACCCAGCATATGCATTTAAACTCTTTATCTAATTCCAGTATGCTTAATTATTTACATTCTAATTGATTCAGAAAATACATGTAAGGAAAACAATTCTTTAAGAATTTAAATGATTTTAAATTCTATGAACACTAGCCAAATTCAAGTTTAACTGCAAAATTTACTTGAGTCTGTTTTCTGTGTGTGTGTGTGTGTGTGTGTGCATGTTCATGTGTGTGTGTTTGTGTGTGTGTATGTGATTAAGTTTCTCAAAATTAAAGACTGTATCAGTCTACTGTGCTCACTAACTAACATGGATCAGCCAGAAATTTAATTTTTGCTGGATTGTACAATCTCAACTTTATGTGTAGGCAGAAATAAAACTCCATATATTTGCAATCCACTTTTTTTTCTGTTTGTTGTTTATTCTGTTTGGAAAAAATAAAAGAACCATTCATAGACCACTGGCCAGTTACTTTTATGAACACTAAAGTTCTCAAAAAAAAAAAAGCCTACTTATAAAATAAATAATTTAAAAAATAAAATTGAATAGACACATGGAATTAACTTCCATATATTTACTAAGCCTGCAGCTATAGCCCTGTGGCATCCAATCCCGTCAGATCTCGGAAGCTAAGCAGGGTTGGGCCTGGTTAGTACCTGGATGGGAGACCGCCTGGGAACACCAGAAGCTGTAGGCTTGGGAGAAGGACCTGGCAGCCCCCTCCCAAAAATCAATCTGCCATTGAAAACCCTATGAACAGCAGAGAAGCACTGACAGCAGTGTTTCCCCTGTTGTACAGAGGCTCACTATGAGTTGGATACCGACTCGACGGCACCTAACAACAACAACAACAACATATTTACTAAGCCGTGATTTCTGTACATATTGTCTCCCTTTCTGTGTGTTTACTTTGGAAAACTAAGTGCAGAAAATGAGAATTAATTGTTGGTGTTGTCTTCAGTTAACACGACAGTATTTTGTCTCAGCCTCACGACCTGACAAGGAAAGAAGATAATCCTGTGTTGATTTACAGAGCAGCAGCTATCTTTGCAACCAGAGGTCCATCTTAAATAATAACAAAAGCTACATATTTGAGGAATAAATCAAAACAGAATAGCTACAGAGAAGACCTAAACTCCTAGCTATGCTGTCTGTATTTCGCCCAGCATCCCTACTGTTGATACCATCTGTAGTCTTTTCTACGCTTCCCCTGCCTGTTGTCGATCTCCTTCACTGGTTTAAACTCCGCTTCAGAAACACAATGGGTACTAGGGCAGGCAAGAGGACTGCACATCAGAGGCTGGACTGGGAATACCACAGGGGAAAAAAGCCAGACGACACCCCAAACCCAGGGCCTGATGCTTGCTAAGCCAGCACTGTACCTCTAAGCTGCATCCCTAGACTAAACGTCAATTTTAAAATAGTTACAGAGCATGTGGATCATGTCATTTTAGCAATGCTATTTGCCATGACTTTGGTTTTGTGTTAGTGTACTAATAGATTTCTGGGAGCATGTATTTCTTTTCAGGGCTAGAGTTGTTGTTGTTGTTAGGTGCCGTCGAGTCGGTATCCGACTCATAGCGACCCCTCTGTACAACAGGGGAAACACTATTGTCAGTGCTTCTCTGCTATTCATAGGGTTTTCAATGGCAGATTGATTTTTGGGAGGGGGCTGCGAGGTCCTTCTCCCAAGCCTACAGCTTCTGGTGTTCCCAGGCGGTCTCCCATCCAGGTACTAACCAGGCCCAACCCTGCTTAGCTTCCCAGATCTGACGGGATCGGATCCCACAGGGCTACAGCTGCAGGCTCAGGGCGAGAGAGGAAAACAAAAATTGTGCCTGGGTAATCCCCCTCCCCCTTTTTTCCCCCTGTACTGAAGCATTGAACCCAGGGCGTCACACATGCTTTGCAAGGTTTCAATCACTGAGCTGCACTCCCAGCCTACTTTTTACTTTTTTATTTTGAAACAGGGTCTCACTAAATTACACAGGCTGCCTCTAGCCTGGCACTCAGAATCTTCCTGCCTCCACCTCCTGAGTCGCTGTGCTTACAGGTGTGAGCCACCACGCCAGGCTATTCCCATTCTTTTTTGTCCATTGCCGATCCCAAGTCCAGTTTGACTGCTTTCATGCCATCCCCCTACCTAAGAAAGTGAAGAACTCAAGGAGCATCAAAGAGAGGAGTTCAAACTGATGTCCTAAAGTGAATTTCAATGGCTCAACGTCCCAAGGGACATGGAAATATTTTTGTGTCTGTTGCTTGCCTTCAGGTGGTTGCCAATGCCAGCCAGTGAATGAATTTAAAACGCTCACAAGCCTGGGAATCTAGCTGATGTGCAATAGAGGGTGGGTGTGGATATACACAGCACACTTCCACAAGGTATAAATATAAATTAGAATGTATCGCGAGGAAAAGGCAGAGGCAGCAAAACGCTACACAGATTCCCCTGAGGTCCCGTTACTTCACAGAAAAAGTGCACTTAGCCTGGGTGTGATAGCTGGACATAACACAGAAGGGGTTTCAACAGAAGGCTCCCACCCCATTAGTCTCCTCAGATTTACAGAGAAATAGAGCAACAAGACTCATCTGTTTGATTGTGTTAATAATGGACTTTTCCTTGGAAAGGAAGCAGCCTCATTAATGTGAAGAAATCTCTGGAATCGTGTGACCGTTTAAGCCTGGTGTTTGCTTACCTACCGAAAGGGGGAGAGTGGGAGCGCCAGTGCTATCTCTCTGTGTCTCTGGCTCTTTGGCACCGTCTACTGCAGTGAAGACAAGTTTCATTGAGAGCACGTTTCAGTCAACAAGGCATCGGTGACAACAGCCCTGGGCTCCCCAGCGTGCTATGCACCGTCTCTCTGCAAGCCCCCAGAGGTCCCAGCCAGCAATGGAAAGCTGCCCTGTGCAGTGTGGGAGTCAGCTCCTTGAAAACCCATTCTGGGTGTCATAGTGATGCATCACCTTGTCTGAGAGACGGAGCGCTGCCAGGACGACTGGTGGCTGAGACACAGAGCCCATCATTCTGAAGGGCCAGGTGAAGGCAAATTTTAATTTCCTCCAGGAGAAAACTCTGTTACCACCATGGGTGAACTCGGAGGACTCCGAACAAAATATAGCTACATCTTCACACGAAGTTGTTCCTGGAGGGGAAAGACATGATTTATGAACAAATACGTAGCTTGCTTTGGGGAATTTCTTTCATTTATAAAGAAAAAGAGGAAAGATATTAAAGTAAGAGGTGTGCTAGTTTAACTGATGAACAGAAAACCTTCCCTGTCATTTTGATCATCATAATAATAAATTTTAAAAAGGAGACTAAATTTTAAAATCAAATTGTGATTGGTGGCCAAAGACCAAGAGGCAGAAAAATTAACATCCCATCAAAGACCTATTAATGATGCTCCCCCCCACCCCCTGCCAAATGACAACAGCACATGGTTTCTAGATGACATATTTTACTTCACTTTTAATAATGAACATTGAGTTTCAGGTCAACATATACATACACAGTCTTGACTAAGATTAGAATTATTAAACATGTGTTCTCCAGTCAGAGAGTGTTCCTTTTTGTTTTTCTTTGGAGTATAAAAACATTTTATTAGGGCATATTTTAGTGTGCCAGATGTTTTTGAATGAAACAAGCTCATTAAATCAAATGGAAAATAAATAGGAGTATCTTTTAAGATCTTTAGTAATGACTTAATTAGGCAATTACACTCTTTATAAAGACGCTTTGGATAAGTATGTTCTTAATTTGATGTGTAATCCTGGAAGCTCTGCTTCTGTCAAGGGAATATTTTTCTCCATGTCAGTTTCTACAGATGTACAGTTAGCACAGCACACATAAGATGTGGGCACATGAGCCCTTTCCCCGCATCACTGTGTTGTTACAAGAAGTAACATGTCTGTATCATATTCATCCTGCTTAGTCAGTAGCGGCTGCTTTTATTTCTTCCTTTCTGGGAGTATCTAAAGGTGTCCCTTTTTTCTCCCTTAGCTATATATCTTTCTGTGTATCTGTCTTAAAGTCTTGCACCCAGCCCATTTTGTCTGTCTCCCAGCCTCCATGCTATTTTCCTGTTTGGTGAGCACCACATAAGGCGGATGTTGAACAAGATAGGGCTGGTGATACAGCTCTGCACACCGCGTTCCTTCATCCTTAGCTGAGAAATCAGCATGACTTTTGAAGGGTGGTAGAGTGCGCTCCCTAAACTATGCCACTTTGTTATAAGAATTATTTTGAGATGACAGCACCTGAAAAATCAACATATGCAAGAACGGCATCCTAATGTCTTCCTTTTTTCCACCCCAGAAAAGGAGCTAAAATGTTCCATATGAAAGGTGCCCTCCCTGTACCAAGAGAAAAGGAATATTTTTCATGGGGTAGTCGTAGCTGAGACAATTCTGTACAAACAGACACTGTCAAAACAATTCTTCTCTTCATTTAACTTCTCCAGACAATTTAATTATTTTTCCACAATTGCCTCTCCTTGTTCAACTAACATAAAAGCATTTAGGTTGGGTGTTTATTTTCTTGTGGGGGCTCCTGTGTCATATAAAACTTTCATTAATTTTTATGCTTTTTTCCTAGTAATTTGTCTTATGTCAATTTAATTCCTGGGTTCACTCAAAACTCTAAAAGAGTACAAGCAAAATCTGGTCTCCCTCACACTTTAATATATTCATTCAACCTGCCATTAACTTAACATATCTATCTGCATGAAATAAGATCTCACCGTGGCGATAAGAAAACCATGAAAATGCCACAAAATTCACATTCACCAGGACTATAGCACTTTCCTAATCGTCTGCTCTAATAATTCTCACAAAAACAACGAAACCAAAACAAGCGAATGAAAGGTAGAGGGGAATCTATTCAAAATAAGAGATGCCAAGAGCAGTTAAACATAAACTAGTGCAGGAATTTTAATTCAGTTCAACAGATGTTCATTACATTCTAAAGGGTAAAGAGTCTCAATAAAATAAGAGGAGCCTACCCAGGTCTTAACACTTTTGAGGCCAAATTCTTTTGTGTAGGTCCATCTGTTGTACTGTGTGGCAGGTGGTACCCAGGTGGATTTGGCTATGTGACTTTCTATTAGTATCCTGTCAACATCACTTTCTCTCATTATCCAGTAGCACTTGAGGACAGATGTCTTGGCAGCCTCTCTGTTTTCTCAGCAACCTGCTTTCCTGCCTTATATTCATGACCTTAGCACCAAGGGGCTGGTGTTTAGCTCAGTTGGTAGCATGCTGCTTTGCATTCTTTGAGGCCCTGGGTTTGATCCCCAGCACCACAAAAGTGGGAGAAGGACCTCCAGGCCACTCCCAAAACAATCCTGAAAACAATCAGCCACTGAAAATCATATGAATGGCTGAGAAGCACTGACATGAGGACCGGCATGGCACAGTTTGGGGCAGTATTTCGTTCTGTTGTACATAGGGTTGCTATGAGTTGGACCAACTCAATGGCATCTGACAACAAGCAAGAGAAGTAACCCCTTTCAGGAAGGCTTTATACTAAGCAATGGGTGGGCAGACTGTCTCTGAATTCCTGCTTTTAAATCTTGCTGAGCCAGCTTTTGACAGGAAGATAATATTGGGTGTTATAAAGATTACTACAATCAAGCCAGTCTACTAATGGAAACACTTAAAAATGGGGGCTAGGTAAATTTAGCCATATTTTATACAGATAATGAGGAGCTCCTTTGAAATAAGCAAAGCTGATCACTTCATTATTTGATTAAATTGTTCTCATTGTACCCAGTTGATCAGTTAAGTCTCTGCTAATTCTCAAAATGCATTTATAAATTCAAAGAAGGTGCAGAAAATAGAAACGAAACAACACTTTCCTATCTTGTACAGACGGTGTTAATTGACCTTCATCCTCTAACTGTCAAGGCAATTAGGAAAGATAATTGTAGCTAAAGAAACTTAGGGCAAGCGAGAGGGAAGAGTAACAGAACAGATGGGGACAAGGATATATTTGGCCTTGAGAAAATCAAGTTATACAATTTGTGAATGGGCTTCTATGATCCTGGACATGGGAGATAATTTTTACAAGTACAGTGACAAACAAGGGATATCGCACAGGTCTTAGGAAGTTTAGATGTCTTACTTCCTGATAAATCCTTTCTGGTAAAACAAGACGAACATACATGGCCTCCATTTATTTCAGAGAGAAGCACAGTGGCCTCTGTCACAGAGTATCGGTAAGCCACACACTTCTGAATGGAGGCCAGATCAGGTAAATGCTTCCATTCGGGAAGAAAAAGTGATAGATGTTGCCCTGAGGAGCTGTTGTGTTTACCTCACACACCTCAGCATGCTTGGCTCTTGCACATAAACAACTGTACGACATTTGATTTCAGAATACTGCAGTTAGGTTACACTGGCAAGAAACTGGCATTTTCCTTAGTGTGTAATTTGGAAACAGCTAGACTGTTTCTGGTATTATTGGGTAGAAAAGTCTTTTCTCCTTTGAGGCATAGGATGATGCAGTAAGTTTTCCTTCTTGACCCTAGAGAAGTGTGACACCATCACCTGCTTCTGTTCTCCCCCAAAGAATGTTCTTTTGGTAATCGTAGCAAATTTGGGGGCTACATTTGTGTAGTGAATGGAGATGATGAATAGAAGATTTTTATGGGGCTAAGGATGGGAGTTGAGCAGGTACATTAAAGGAAGGGAAGGGAAAAGTCAAGTGATTTTGATTGTGCAAGTTATGCAAGAAGTGTGATTGGGAATTTCAATAACAAGGCTGTAGCACTGACAGCATCCTTGGACCCCCTTCTCTTCTACACATCATGGAAGAATCCTCCTCAGATTGAGAAAAATGGCCCTGGGATCCGAGGGATGAGAGAGAAAGGGCCTTCTTTAAAACTTCTAAAAATTATTTGGAAATCAAATTTGCTAAGTAAGACCAGGCAGCTAAACCACCAGGCAGCTGGGGGCCTCTTTGGGTTCTTGGTCTCCTTGATAAAAGAATTAAAAAAGGGACCAGATGCAGTGGCACACGCCTGTAATCCCAGCAACTCGGGAGGTGGAGGCAGGAGGATCGTAAGTTCGAGACCAGAGGCAGTCTGCGTAATTTAATGAGGCCCTGTGTCAAAAAGTAAAAAAATGGGCTGGGGTGCAGCTCAGTGGTCCAGCACTTGCAAGGCATGCAGGCGAGAGGCCCTAGGTTCAACTCCAAGCACCGCCAAAAAAAAAAAAAGTAAACAAAATAAAGAATTAAAAAATGCACCCAGAAGGGAACTTCAAGGAGAGTTTGAATTAAAGGAGAGGAAAATGCCCTGAGGGCCAAGGCAAGTAGGCCTGGGGATTAGGCTAGTGCGGAGAGAGGCAGATGGAAAGACAAAAGCAGAGAAAATAATGAACACTTTCTGAGGTAGAAATCAGAAAGCAGGCAAGCCCAGCAGTAAAGGGAAGTGGACAGCTGCAGAGCTCTGTAGACATCAGAAGAGAACTGCAGACAGCCGTGTCAAAGGGAGGGGCTTCTGGAGCCTTCAGGTCTGAATCTCATTAAGGAGACAGATATTCTTCCCCTCTTTTTGATATTGTCTTTGGGTGTCTCCTGTATCTTTCACATTTCAGATTAGATTGGTTGTGTAAGGTTGTAAAACAGGTTTTCCTCTTTATGGAAGGAGGGGTCTTGCCTCAGAGGAGATCCCCCTTCCTAGCGCAGACATGTGGCACCTATTGTCTTCTTATGTAAAGAGTGTCACTGGTTGCTATGGGCCATTCGTAAAGGGGTTACTGGCTACAGACCAGGCCATTTGTGTAAAAGGGTATTATTTACCAAGAACCCTGCTATTTGTGAAGGATATTATCTGTCATGGAAGTACTGACCACCAGATCACATTGATACTCATGTCTCCAAAGGTGCCTGGGAAGCAGTTGGCCCCTTACTCCCTTTCTTCCTGTCTAGCACCCTCTATCAAGAACATAGTTTTGAAAAGCAACATCTTGTGTCTTGCCAGATGTGAAATTTTGCTAAATCTCTCTGTTCTTCAATTTCTTCATAGAAAATTCAGCTAATAATAGCCTCTTCACTGGGTACTTCATGCTACATTGCTTGAACCCATAACATTATTATGATAGGGTTTACTCATATCAGTACTAACATGTTATAAAGAAATATTAACAAAGCATTAAAATATAAAATGTAAATATAAAATATAAAACAGCATTTTAAAGACTATTTCAACTCATATTTACTTGTTGTTGTTGTTAGGTGCCGTCGAGTCAAGTTCGACTTATAGTGACCCTCATAGGGTTTTCAATGGCTGTTTGTTTTGGGATTGCCTTGGGAGTAGGTTGCCACATCCTTCTCCCATTTTGCGGTGCTGGGAATCGAACTCAGGGCCTCAGAGACTGCAGAGCAGCGCTCTATCAACTGAGCTAAATCCCAGCCCCATATTTAATTAGTATCTACTATTTGCTATGGGAGAAGGACCTGGCAATCCACTGCCAAGGCAATCCCGAAACAGTCTGTCATTGAAAACCCTATGAGGATCGCTATGGGTCGGATACCGACTCGAGGGCACCAGCAACAACAACAACATTTGCTAAGGACAGCTACCTGCTGGGATACAAAGGAACAGAAGCCATAGCCTCTGTTCTTAAGTAAGACATATCCTAGTAACAGACATTGTAAGGGTGGATTTTCTTCTTTTTTCCCTTTCTCATATATATTTTAACATGGCAATGAAGTTTCTGCAGATGTTTCTTTGTCTTTGCAACATCTTGGTTTTCCTTTACTCCCACCAACTCGTCTTTGTACAGGGCAGGTCCTTCCTCCCTGATAACTATTCTATACTCAAATTCTAAGTGTTCCGGGAATTAGCAACAGCAATGGAAAATTCCTCCATCCACCTAAAATATCAGTAAATGCCAAAATAGTAATGATGATACTAAATGATGATGCTTTTGAAGATAAAAGAATTCCTTTTCCTCAGGAATCGGTGATTTTAAGATTAGTTGTGAATCAGGGAAAATGATAAAACAGTTTTCTTTTTTACCTTGTTTGTCTTTTCACATATAAAGTATTTAACCAATGGACTCAAATATGAGACTTGTTAATGACAAAGGAAAAAAAAGAATGATTCCATATTAATAGGAAAGCTACATGGTGATTTTTGAAACAAAATTTAAAAATTTGTCTTGGCCTGCCTGTTTCCAAGGACTGGGCAATTTCACCCATGGTTGAAGACCTGAAATCACTTAACAAATTAGTCCTTTAAAAAACTTTCTGAAATAGCTTGACTTCTTTTCACAGTGAATTCATAGGTGGGCCTTAGTCTTCTATTATGAATGAATCATTTCTATTGTTAATTTTCATGAAAAATTAATACTTCTTCTAACTGATGTTTCCCCACCTTCTAATCCTCACCACTTTTTCCAAGAGTCAAATAGAATCAGGAATTTTATTAAAATATTCCAGGTGCCATTGTTCTGCAATAGTAGCATTTGTTTTATATCATTCTTGACAATTCTATTTGGAAAGTGTTGCAGTAATTATATCATTATCTATAGAATTATAATAAGAAATGTTCAGTAGAGAAAATACTGCTTTAGTCTTTGCCACCCTCCACACATGGTCTCCAGTAACGATGGGGGCCTCTGTCTATGTTTGAATACCACAGTGGGTCATTTTTTCCTGAGCCAGGGGATCAGAGAGGTTTTCTTAACACCTTTTCTTCAGTTAAGTCAGTCACCTGTCTTAGTCTGTTCAGGCTGCTGTAACAAAACACATCAGACTGGGTGGCTTTTAAAGAAGAGAAATTTGTTTCTCACGGGTCTGGAGGCTGGGAGGTCCAAGACCATGGGGCCAGAAGGTTTGGTGTCCTATAAGGGCCTGTTGTCTGGTTCACAGGTGGCTGCTGGTTTGCTCTGAGCTTCTCTCAGGCCTCTTTTGTAAGGGGATGAATCCCATTCATGAAAGCCCCGCCCCTGTGGTTGGATCCCCTCCTACGTGCCCCATCTCCCGATACTGGCACCTTGAGGGCTAGGATTTCAACACATGAATTTTGGGAAAACGCAATCTTTTGCACCACAATATTCAGCCTCTTGTACCCTAAAACTGATGTTGTTCTTACTTGCAAAATGCATCCATTCCACCCCCCAAACCCCCAGTATTCTAAATTGTTCCAGTGACAACTCAAAAATCTAAAGCCCAGAGTCTCATGTAACTGACAAGGGAGAGACCCAAGATACAATCCATTCTAAGAAAAATTTAAGTCCAGCTATGAACCTGTGAAAACAAGTTATGTGCTTCCAAAATACAGCAGTGTGGTGGGCACGGAATAGACATTTCTACTCTAAAAGGGAAATAGAAAAGAAGAAAGAAATGACTTATTCCAAACAAGTCCTAAACCCAATAAGGCAAACAGCATTAAACTTTCAGGCTTATGATGATTTCCCTTTGGCTCGATGCTGTGCCTCCCAGCTCGACCATAGGTGCTGTGTTACCTTCTAGACACAATAGCGCGGAGGTCATGGCTTCTGGGCATATTGAGTCTGTGATCCCTCTTATCTTTTTGGGGCAAGGATTGGGCTGTAAAGCTTTGGCTGGCCTTGCTCCCAGAATTGAGAGTGACTCTACTTCTTGGTAGCTCAGTGCCCGGACTCCAAATCTAAGGTGGTCCTTAGTGGCCCTATCTCCCCATGGCTCTGTACCTTGATCATGCCCTCAACGTTCTCCCAGGCTAGAGCCATATGCCAGGGACTCTCTCAGTTTTAGGTTGTAGGGGTAGCCCTGCCCTCGTGGTTCTACCAGGCATTGTCCTAGTTGGAGCTCTCTGTGGTACCCCTGTACTTACTGGTACTTTGCATTTGGGGCCTGTGGTGGGAGGAGTAAGGGACAGCCCCAAGGATCTCTGAATTGGCTTCAGAGTCATTCTTCCATTGTCTTGAACAGGTCCTAGCTTCTGTTTAGGTGGGTAATTAATCTTATCAGATGGACATTTGGCTGCAATCTTCATGTTCTCTCCCAAACAGACTCCCTTTTTATCAATGTGGACAGCCTGAGAATGCTTCCAATCTTTAAATTCTGCTTCCATTTTCTTTTCTTTTCTTTCTTTCTTTCTTTCTTTTTTTTTCTTTTCTTTTT
>VMDO01040146.1:0-12108 GCA_007922755.1 Pedetes capensis | reverse complement strand
TGTCCCAGGATCTAAGACTCTTTGATTTAATGCGGGATTCTTAAAAATGAGAGTGAACGTGTGTTTTCTAAAATTAAGTAGGTATAAACCTATGAATATTTAGTGAGTGTTTTCGTATGCTGAATTAAAATATTATCCATAACCGGAAGCACCAACCGTTTAAATTATTTTTTGAGTACCAGCAGTATATTAAATTTAATTCTTATTTACTGGTAGTCACTACTGAAAGAAATTCAGATAATTAGTTGATTTTGTGTGGTTTTTTTCCTAGTCAAACCTCAGCTTTCAGACTTGTAGTTAGTATCTTACATCAGTATCAATAAAATCCCTGTACTTACATGCAGAAAATCAAAGAGAGGGTAAGGATAGTGACAAGCACAATTAAAGCAGAGAATGTTTCAAAGTGATTTTTTTCTAAGTATCATATAGGTTCATTGTAGAATAAATGTAGTCTTTTGTACTGTATACCATTCTCTGTTATGATCTAATTTTCATGGTCATGATCCTGAGACTATGCAGAAATGTATATTTACCAGATTTATTCTGTGAAGATTAGTAATGTATGCATTTTATAAGTTTATGCTTTTTAAATTGAATGAAGTATCGGTGCTAACATTTTCATGTCAGGTCTATTGAAGTAATTTGCATCTAGATTTCTGTCAATCAAGAATCTTAGTTTTTGTGATATACTATATCATTTTCATTTATTACTATCTTTAATGTTTTCAACTTTGAAAAAAGTTGCAAAATACTGTGATGAGCACCACATATTTGTCCTTTAGACTCACCAGTTAATTCTTTGCCACTTTTGCTTTATTTCTACATACATTCATGCACATGCACCCTTTTTTTCACTTTCCTTGCTAAGAGTTTTGAGTTTTTAATGAGAGTTTCTGACTTCCTTCACAATATGCTTGAATTTTAATCCTCTAAGAACATTCTCTTTTCCTTTCCTTTCCTTTTCTTTTCTTTTCCCTTTTCTTTTCTTTTCTTTTCTTTTTGGTGGTACTGGGGGTTGAACCCAGGGCCTTGAGCCTGCGTGTTCTGCAAGTGCTGGGCCACTGAGCTGCACCCTCAGCCCATTTATTTACTTTTTTTTTTTTTTTTTTTTTTTTTTTTTTTTTTTTTTTTTTTTTTTTTTTTTTTTTTTTTTTTTTTTTTTTTTTTGAGACACTGTCTCACTGAATTATGCAGACTGCCTCTGGTCTGGAACTTGCAATTCTCCTGCCTCTGCCTCCCAAGCCGCTGGGATTACAGGAGTGCGCCACTGCGCCCGGCAACTAAGAACATTTTCTTAGGCAACTATAGTACACTGATCACATGTAAGGAATTTTACTTTGATAAAATCTTGTGACCTAATATACAGTCACTTCATACATATATTTCAGCAGTGTCAACTTTAGTTCTTATGTTTCTTCAGTCCAAAGAGTATTCCTTGTATAACATAATTCATGCCAGGCACTGTGGCACATACCTGTAATCCCAGCAACACAAGAGACCGAAGGAGGAGGATTGTAAATTTGAGGCCAGCGGCAGCCAACTCAACTTAATGAGACCCTGTCACAAAAAGTAAAAAAGGGCCTGAGATTATGACTGAAAGGTAGAGAGCACTTGTGTAGGTCCCTGGATTCAGTCCCTCAGTACTGCAAAATAAGTAAATTAAATAGATAAATTGTAATTGATGAGACTAGAAGTATAATTCAAATTCTTTAAACCAAAATATGCTAACCATGGTGTTGCCATGGAATTTTAAAATTTATTAAACATAAATCCTAGAGAGTTTTCATTAATCATTTCCATTTTATTTTCAGGTTGCTGCTCAATGCTGTGTTTATGAAACTTAAATCTTCTAAATATTCTCATAATTGATGGTAGACAATTACTAATTTTAATCCATGTGCTCACTTCTCTCCTGTTGACTGATTTTGTATGATCCATTAGGACATTTTGCATTTCTTTGTCGTGTGTGTGTGTGTGTCTATATATATGTGTGTGTTTGTGCAGTTCATTTTCTAAGAGGAGATAAGTGAAGTTGCAAATAGCTTTCTTACATACATTTGTTAATGCTGTTTGTTGATAGCCTGCAGCTGTACCACTGTGGTGTCCGATTCCATCAGATCTTGGAAGTTAAGCATGGTCAGGCCTGATTAGTACTTGGATGGGAGACCACTTGGGAATGCCAGGTGCCGTAGGCTTGGCAGAAAGACCTGGCAACCCACACCCCTGCAAAAAAAAACCCAAAAAGCAATCAGTCATTAAAAACCCTATGGATAGCAGAGAAGCACTAATAATACTGTTTTAGGTCATGTATATTGGGTTGCTATGAGTCGGATGCCAATTCAGTGACACCTAACAACAACAGCATCTGTTGATAGTTATTTGATATTTCTAGTATTGCCTTTGATTTAACTGATAAAAGGATACTATAGGACACCTGTGCTTTTCCTTTGGAAGTGTATACATCTGTCATTGTGTATATCCCAAGTATTTTGCTGTCAACACAATTTGTCAAATAGTGCATTCATAAAGATTGCCATAGAATTCTTTCTTATCTACATTAAAGTAACACATTTTGGACATAGTCACCATGTATCTTCTTCAGATAATCACTGAACTAATTAGATATCATTTCTGGTTGGTTTTGAAGGTGAGTGATGTGAATGTCACAAAATTTTTGATTAAAATTAAATGTTTTGTGGGCTCTTTGGAGCTGTGTTAAAGCCTTGGTTTGCAGAAAAAATTGTCACATACTCAAATAGATTTTAAAACCCTCTTTCTTTTTCTCTTTCAGTTCTACAAACATGTAGTACAAAGTGTTGAGAAATTTATTCAGAAAGTAAGTATATTTTTTTAATACATAGGCTAACTGTACTATAATTGGTATTAATTCTTTTGTTCTATAAATCAAATATGTGGGTTTAAGTTGTTTTGATGGACTGTGAAAAAGTAATACCAGTTATTTTATTTCTAATTAAGAAACAAAATGAAAGTACCTTTTGGGTAGTTCTCAAAACAAAATCTTTCAGGCGGATACTTTTGCTAAATTTACATTGTCATCTATATATGTTGAGCATCTATCTGTTGAAGACAATTATGTAAGTGTGATTGATTTTTAATGGAATTATAAATCTGGCATATATAGCTTTTAAGGAAATTTTTGTCATTTTGAGCTGTCTGCCTAGGAAGTAGTTCTCCATTTATATAAGGTGTGGATAAAATATTGTTTACCAGCCATTTTTCTTATTCATTTTGATCCATTAGGATATTCAACATTGCTGTATCTTGTTAGATAGACCCAGAGTTCCATTTCCAGGGGAAGCAGAGGGTTAAAGAGTTACAAACAGCAATCTTGCATATGTTCAGTAGTGTTTTTGTAACCAGTCTGAGGTGACTATAGTGCTTTGCATTCTTTATTATTAAAGCTATATTGATGCCATACTTTCTGGCAGGAGTAGTTAGCACTTACATCTTATAGAATGAAATATGAACTTTGCTTATTTGTGCTTAGACTTTATATTCTTCCCATGTTCATGTGCCTAGATGCGGGCAGAGCCAGTTTTGAGAATTAGAGGCATATGATGGTAAGGGTTCAACAAGGTTGCAGGATGTTACAAAAGTAGTAGATTGAAGCGGGATGCAGTGGCACATGCCTGTAATCCCAGTGACACGAGAGGCAAAGGCAGGAGGATCACAAATTCCAGACTAGAGGCAGCCTGCATAATTTAGAGAGACCCTGTCTCAGGTTAAATAATAGAAAAGTGGCTTGAGGTGCAGTTCAGTGCTAGAGCCCTTGGGTTCCACCCTCAGTACTACCAAAAAAGAAAAATACCCAAAAATAACAACAACAACAACAACAACAACAAAAGTCTAGGTGAAGGATGCAGGAATCAAAGTGAGATGTCTGTGTCCCTGAACTAATTAGCCTTGAATAACTCCATTAACCTGTATTTGATTCAGGTTTTATCTTTTTTAAGTCTTGTTTTCTCAATACTTAAAAGAATTGGTTAAACGTATTTTGGGATTCAGTAATTTAGATAAGTCGAAGATAAGACATGAGTAAAATATCAAGTGTGTTGTGCAAATTATAGAATAAAAATGTTAGTGATTGAGAAGTTTTATTAGCATAAAGCTTTTAAGAGACTTTCTAAAGGTTCTTATGTCTAAATTAGTGCCTCTTAAACTTTATAATGCCTAGGAATTATGTAGGGGGAGCTTGTTACATTGCTTATTGTGACTCTCTAAGTATGGAGGGGAGCCTGAGATTCTGTATGTCTAACAGTTCCTAGATGATGCCTTTGCTATTCCTTCAGAAATTATAATTTGGATAGTGAGAGTTTAAAGGATAATTGTGAATTTATGGATAAATGTGTTTTGACTGTTTTGATTTGGGGTAGAAGTACTTTGAGTAAGATATTTTAGAATCTTAGGAAGACCTGGAGTGAGGTAATTGTATGAACAGCCAGAATCTGGGGAAAAATTTAATAGCTTTGTCCCTACTCCTGTTTAAATCAGAGATTCAGTAATAGAGTTGTGTAATGGATAAATTACATGTTTGCAGTTAAACATTTAATTTAAAAGTAATTATGGATTCACGTGTAATAGTGAAGAATAAATATAACAACATAGATTCCATATAATCTTCACATAGTTCCCTATGATGATAAGATCTTGTATAGATAAAGCATGCCTAATCTGAAAATCCAAAATCCAAAATGCTGCAAAAAAAAAAAAAAAAAAAAAGTGGAAAATTTCACATCTGATCTCTTGTGATAGTTCATGGTCAAAATGTAGGCATGCTAAAAATATTATATAAGATTACCTTCAGACTATGTATATAAGATATGTATGTAATGTAAATGAATTTCATGTTACACCCTCAATCTAAAATGTGCAAAAATTCAAAATCAAATAAAATCTAATGTCCAAAAGACTTACATTCCCAAGCATATTGGACAAGAGGTACTCATTTTACTATAGTACAATATCACTATTAATATATTTGACACAATCGACATATAAACCTACCAATCTTATTTGCATTTTACTAGTTTTGCATATACATGTTTCTGTGTATTTAGTCCTATACAATTTTATAACATATATGGACTCATATAACCACTAAATCATAGTTAAGATACAGAACAGTTCCTTCACTACAAGGATGTATTGTGTCTCTTTCATTTAGTCACTCTAAACAAGTATATGAGAGCCAAGGTCCAACCTTGAGTATATCCCACCTAAGATCAGAGATTACCTCAAGAACAGATTTAATGCATTAGAGACAAATGATAGAAGACCAGACTAGTTGTGGCAGGACATCAAAGATAACATTCATGAAGAAAGCAAAAGGTTATTAAAAAGACAAAAAAAAAAAAAAGAAAAGACCAGATTACATGTCAAAGAGACTCTGAAACTTGTCCTTAAATGTCGAGCAGCTAAGGTAAAAGGAAGACATGAAGTTGAGGAGCTAAACAGATTTCAGAAGGATGCTCGAGAAGACAATAATATTATAATGACATGTGCAAAAAGCGGGGGACAGAAAACGAAAAGGGAAGAACACGCCGTCAAGCTTAAGGAAGTGAAGAAAAAATTCAAGCCTCGAGTGGCAATAGTGAACGATTCCACAGGGAAAATATCAAACAATGCAGGAAACATCAAAAGAAATGGAAGGAATATACAGTCACTATACAAATAGAATTGGTAGATGACCAACCATTTCAAGAGGTTGCATATGAGGTGGAACCAATGGTATTAAAGGACGAAATGGAAGCCTTGAAGGAATTGGTGAGACACAAGGCCCCAGGATTTGATGGAATACCAACAGAGATGTTTCAACAAACAGATGCAGAACGGGAGGTGTTAACATGTTTATGTCAGCAGATTTGGAAAATAGCTACCTGGCAAACTGACTGGAAAAGATCCATATTTATGCCTATTCCCCAAAAAAGGGATCCAACTGAGTGTGGAAACTATCGAATAATATCATTAATATCACATACAAGTAAAATTTTACTAAAGTTCATTCAAAAGTGACTACAGCAGTATATAGACAGGGAACTGCCGGTAAATCAAGCTGGATTCAGAAGAGGGTGGGGAACCAGGTACATCTTTGCTGATGTCAGGTGCATATTAGCTGAAAGCAGAGAATATCAGAAAGATGTCTACCTGTGTTTTATTGACTATGCAAAGGTATTTGACTGTGTGGATCATAAAAAATTATGGGTAGCACTTCAAAAAATATAAATACCAGAGCACTTAATTGTACTCATGAGGAGCCTCTACATGAACCAGGAGGCAGTTGTTCGAATAGAGCAAGTAAATACTGCCTCGTTTAAAGTTGAGAAAGGTATGCATCAGGGGTGTATATCCTTTCACCATAACTTTTCAATTTATATGCTGAACAAATAATCTGAGAAGCTGGACTTCATGAGGAAGAACGCAGGATTGGAGGAAGACTCAAGAACAGCCTGTGTTATGGCAGATGGCACAACTCTGCTTGCTGAAAGTGAAGAGGATTTAAAACATTTACTTATGAAGATCAAAGAACATAGCCCTCAGTATGGATTGCAACTACACATCAACAAAACAAAAATCCTTACATTTGGGTTAGTATGCAACTTCATAATAAATGGAGAAAAGATTGAGGTTGTCTATGATTTTGCTTTACTTGGCTCTATAGTCAACACCCATGGAAGCAGTAGTCAAGAAATCAAAAGACGCATTGCTTTGGGAAAATCTGTGGCAAAAGATCTCTTTAAAGTATTGAAAAGTAAAGATGTCACACTGAAGACAAGGGTGTGCCTGACTCATGCCATGGTATTTTCAGTCACATCATATGGTTGTGAAAGCTGGACATTGAACAAGAGAGGCAGCAGAAGAATTTGATGCTTTTGAACTGTGGTGCTGGAGACGATTATTGAATATACCATGAACTGCCAAAAGAACCAACAGATCTGTCCTAGAAGAAGTACAACTAGAGTGCTTCATGGAAGCAAGGATGGCTAGACTGCTTCTTAGGTGTTTTGAACATGTAGTCCAGAGGAACCAATATGTGGGGAAAGATACCATGTTTGGGAAAGTGGCAGGTCAATGCGAAAAAGGAAAACCCTCCACCCAATGGATTGATACAGTATCTGCAACAATGGCTTAAACATAAATAAGATCATGTGCTTGGGGTAGAATTCAGGGAATGTTTCATTCCGCTGTACATAAGGTCGCTATGGACTTGACTCTACAGCGCCTAACAGCAGCAAACTCTCTTCCTCTTCCTCATTCTTTATGTACAGCAGTGACTGATCTCTATAATTTTGCATTTCAAGAATGTTGTATAGGTGGAATCATACAATATGTGCTTTCTGAGATAATTCCCTTGAGGTCTAACATGTAATTGCATATATCAAATAGTTTCTTCTCTTTTATTTACAAGTAGTATTCCATAATATGAATGTCCTGCAGTCTGATCATTCACATATTGAAGGTGATATTGATTTTTTCTAGGTTTTGACTGTTATGAATAAAGGTGCTAGGAGCAGTTGTATAAAGGTTTTGGGTGAATTCAAGAATTCATTCCTTTTGGATAGTAAGTCCTCTTTGCATTTTATAAGAAACTGCCAGACTATTTTTCAGATTTGCTAACCATTTTAAATTGCCTTCACCCATCATAAACAAATACTGCAACTAAGGGAGAAGTATGTCTGCAATTTGATAATCTGTGATTGTTTGTGTTAGTCATAAAAGATTTATGGATGGAGTGATGAATGATGGTGACAAATGAAAAATTAACAATAAAGGTGATGACTTCTCTGTCTCTCTGTCTCTCTGTCTTTCTCCCTCTCTCTCTCTCTCTCTTTTTTTTTTTTTTTTTTTTTTTTTTTTTTTTTTTTGTGATACTTGAGGGTTAACCCAGGGCCTTACACATACTTTGTAAGTGCTCTGCCACTAGGCTGTACTCCCAGGCCACTTTTTATTTATTTTGAATCAGGTTATCATTAAGTTATGCAGACTGCCTCTGGCCTTGAACTTGGATCCTCCTGCCTCTACCTGTAAAGTAACTGGGATTATAGGTGTGGGCCACCATACCTGCCTTAAAGACGACTTCTTACAGGCCAGGAAAAACTGCTTAAAAGAATTACTTTGGCCTCTTGTTTTTGTGCTAATGAATTTTGCCAAAAATAAGTCTGTATTCTGATTAAATCTTACCTTAATGAGACCAATAAGGAAATTTCATAAGACAAGTTTTAGAACCACTGGTTCGATCAACTTTATCTCACACTCCCTATATTTCCATTATAAATAATTGTTGTTAGGTGCCGTCAAGTTGGTATCTGACTCATAGCGACTCTCTGTACAACAGGGGAAACACTATTGTCAGTGCTTCTCTGTTGTTTGTAGGGTTTTCAATGGCAGATTGATTTTTGGGAGGGGGTTGCCAGGTCCTTCTCCCAAGCCTACAGCTTCTGGTGTTCCTAGGCAGTCTCCCATCCAGGTACTAACCAGGCCCGACCCTGCTTAGCTTCCGAGATCTGACGGGATCGGATGCCACAGGGCTACAGCTGCAGGCATTATAAATAATTAGTTTATCTTAATTATCCTGAATCATAAAGAAAAATTTTATTTAGAGTTAGAGATCTCATGACTTGCTGACTTTTCTACCTTCCATGACTAACCATTCTGTTATTTGCTGTTCTGTAATGCAAAAACTAAATCTTTAGCTGTATTATTCCAATATGTAGAGCTTAGCCAACTTTTTATCCACATGAAATCTGCCTTTGTGCATGAGTACTGTAAATAAATCTGTCTACTAACTTCAGAATAGAATTGAATATTATCACTCAGTACTATTTATTTTAATGTTATCTGGATGCTCTCTTTTAGTCAACTGTTCAGTGGCACTGTAGCTACTTGTAGATACCATAATATCAGCAAAACATTTACCTTTCTCAGTTCTGATATATTGCCTTAATTTGTAAATTTTTGGCTACAATTAACCTTATTTAAATTTCCTTTTACAGTGTTAAGTTTGTGGCAGCAAAGGATATGGTTTGTTTATTGTCATTTTCATGTAACATTTATTCAGTGAATAACATATACAAGATTTTTGCTAAGTACTCCAGACACTACCATAATGAAAGTTGTGGTTTTCCAGATCGTGTTTCTGGAAAACCAAACATACTCTCCCTGGCTTTGAACTCACTTATCCCATTTTTCTTGCCACTTTCTGATACAATTCTGGAAGTCCTCTTCTATGAGCATCTTCACTTTGATCTTCCATCATGACAGTACTGCACATCATTTCTGGTATGTTAGTTTCTGTCAAATAAAAACATTGCAGTGTGTCCTCATCCTCCTTATTCACTGGATCTGGCATTGTGTAACTCCTGACTCTTCCCCAAAGTCAAAATGACTTTGTAAGCTAAATGTTTTGAATTGATTCAGGACACTGAGATAGTCATTACAGCTCAACTAAAGATGCTCAGGAAAGAGGACTTCCAGAACTACATTAGAAAGTGGCACTAATGATGGGATAATTGTTTGAAGCCAGAGGAAGTATTTTGAGAGGAATTAATGGCAGTGTGTCTTCTAGTTCAATAAAGTTTTTAAAAATGTAAACATGCACCATGTCTTTTGATCACATCTGTAAACAAAAATCCTTACAACTGGGAAAGTGACTCAATGATAAATGGAGAAAAGATTGAGGTTGTCCAAGATTTTGCTTTTACTTGGTTCTACAGTCAACACCCATGGAAGCAGTAGTCAAGAAATCAAAAGACACTGCATTGGGAAAAACTGTTGTAAAAGACTTCTTTCAAGTGTTGAAGAGATGTCATATTAAAGATGAAGGTGTGCATGACTTGCCATAATATTTTCAGTTGCATCATATGCTTGTGAGAGCAAGGCATTGAATAAGGGAGACAGAATTAATGTTTTTGAATAATGGTGCCAGAGATAAATTTTGAATATACCATGGACTGCCAGAAGAACCAACAGATCTGCCCCAGAAGTGCAACCAGAGTGCTCCTTGGAAGCAAAGATGGCTATACTGAGTCTTACTTATTTTGGACATGCAGTCAGGAGGGACCAAGCCCTGGAGAAGGACATCATGTTTGGGACAGTGGCAGGTCAATGAAAGAAGGGAAGACCCTTCATTAGATGTGTTCACACAGTGTCTGTAACAGTGAACTTAAATATAAAAAATATTGTGTACATAGCACAGTGTCAGGGAGTGTTTTGTTCTATTGTACATAGGGTTGCTCTGAGACCAGCCTGACTTGATGGCATCTAACAACAAACAGTAGGAATGTGGGTGTTAGATACTTTCAGTGAATGTATGTTTTTTAATGAAGCCAGAACAGTTGGTCATCTTTTGGTACATTACTTTTTCTTCCCTTTGTTACTTCTGTAGAGGAAGGAAAGCGTCCATATGGAAAGGTTTTTATTTACTTCTGTTGTGTTTTTTAAATATATACACTTTTATGTAGGGCACAGTAATCTGTAACAGTGGACTTTTATCATGAGTATTCTTTTTCTCTTGGGGTGGGTTACACATGGATTTGGGCACTTTGGCACAGGTAGTTTCAAAGGAGGAACATTCCAAATTCTCAAAGCCTGCAGCTGTAGCCCTGTGGCATCTGATCCTGTCAAATCTCGGAAGCTAAGCAGGGTCGGTCCTGGTTAGTACCTGGATGGGAGACCGCCTGGGAACACCAGAAGCTGTAGGCTTGGGAGAAGGACCTGGCAACCCCTCCCCCCAAAAAATCAACCTGCCATTGAAAACCCTATGAACAGCAGAGAAGCACTGACAATAGTGTTTCCCCTGTTGTACTGAGTCGGATACCGACTTGACGGCACCTAACAACAACAACAATATGGAACAGTACATAAGCACTTTTTACTCTAATTTTTTTGCACTGGGATTTTCTAAATCAAACCTTAAGTCCCACTGGACTCCTTAAATTTGGATTTCAGATATATTGACCTTATCAGTCATTCTGAATCATGATACTAAGAGAAAATTTTGCCTGTTGTGCTTTAGTTAAGAAGTTAAGGATGTTTATGTAATTATATTTTATTGTGAAATGTGTATGCACATATAGAAAGAAGTACAGAAAACAATATGAATAGCTGAATTTTTACAAAGATAATACTAGTGTGATTCACAGCTACTCCCAAAATACAGACTCTGAAGCTAGCTACACCCAGGTGTTTCTTCTTGATCACTTCTTACACATTCCATACCCAAAGTAATCACAGTTAGACCTTTATATTAGGTCCGTGGTTGTCATTATAATTTTACTTAAAACCAAGTGTGAATTTTTTTCATTAAATGAGCTGTAATCAGACTCATATATATAAGAACTTACATAGTTAATACAAAGTGTTACTTCTGTACAAATCGAAAAAATTAAGTTTTAACATTTCTAGACCAATATTATTAATACTGCTGTTGATTTCTGTATCATGCCAACTCAACACAATAAACTGGGATACTTTTTCCAACATTGACAGCACAACTAAAGTTTCCAGAAATTCAAATTTTATTCCACAGATGTATGTGTGGGTATGTATACATACGTATATACATATATAAACAATAGCAGTCCATCAGGCACTGACAGCAGCAAGTCTTTCTAGTGTCTACAGTCATATGAATAAAATTATAGAGACATGTAACATACTTCATAAAACAACAATAACGAAGTAAAAAAAAAGATCCCTAGAAAACAGCAAAGTTCTGTTACTGTTCTCATACCTTGCACCATTTTTAAAATGAGCTTCTCAATCATCTGGCAAGAACACATTCTAGAATATCATTACAAATAACTCTGACAAAGCACAGTCACTCCTACGTGTCATAATGCAAGTTATGAGGTATTTTTCATTCCCAGAGGTGTATAATAGAGTAGTATTCTTATCTGTGTCTACAGCTGGACCACCCTGGCGTTAGAAGCTCAGCATGGTCAGGCCTCTTTAGTCCTTGGTTGGGAGACTGCTTGGGAATGCCAGGTGCTATAGGCTTGGGAGAAGGACCTGGCAGCCCCTCCCAAAACAGCCATCGAAAACCCTGTGAATAGCAGAGGAGCACTAACAATTGTGGTAGGGATGGCACAG
>VMDO01040145.1:0-12146 GCA_007922755.1 Pedetes capensis | reverse complement strand
TGGAGACAGTTACTACCTGCACAGTGGTGAGGGGAGCCAATCAAAATTATGGTGGTTGAGGCTGGTCAAGCTGGCCGGGGGCCATCTTTGCTCACTCGATGGGAGGGGCTGTTTTGAGTGAGTGAGATGAGCCCTGGGGTCAGCTAGGGGTCAGCCCCTCAAGCTGTCATGAGGGACCCTAGCTGGAAAATATTATTTTTAAAAATCCCCAACATGTACATACTTTGTTTTTAACACACATAGAGATTTGAATGGACATGGGTTTGTGACAACAGTGAAATTATGTATAGATGTGTACACAGTGATGGCATTGTAAGTTTCAAGGCTTTTAAAATTATTTGACCAGGCACCATGGCACATGCCTGCAATTCCAGCTACTTGGTAGGCTGAGGCAGCAGTATAGAAAGATCAATGCCAGAATCAGTATGCATAACAGTGAGAACCTGTCTCAAAAAAAATAAAAAATAAATAAAGGGCGGCAATTCTCAGTGGTAGAGCCTTGCTTGGCATGTGTGAAGCCCTGGGTCCAAACCTTTAATGTTGCAAACAAAAAAGAAAAAGAAAAAGAAAAAGAAAAAGAAACATGTATTATTATTCAGCTAACTGTTCTATGCTTTTAAGTCTTTGGGTATAGCCACTTCTTTTCTGCCAAACTTTGGAAACTATCAAAGGAGAAGAGATTAAAAGGTTCTACAATGTAATCAGTGGGTGTTTTGTCTTTTCTTTATTTTTCAGATGAATAAAGTGAACCCAAGAGAAGGGAAATCGTCAAATGTGACTGTCTAGGAAGCAAAAGAACAAACTGAAGCAAAAACCCCATGAAGACATTGGTGTTTAGCCTAATCTTTTGCTCTATTTTTCTATTTATGCATTCATAAAGCCATTTTCTTAGCTCACATGGGACCATGCTTTCAATTTAGGAGCTGTGAGCTAAGTGGGGTAGACCAGCCTCAGCCAATAGTGAGAACACCATGGTGAACTTGAATGTATCACATGCCTACTACCATGGTTTCATTCTGACAGGAATCCCAGGGATGCAGGACAAGAACCCGTGGATGGCCTTTTCTCTGGGATTTCTCTACATGCTAACGCTCCTAGGAAATGGCACCATCCTAGCAGTAGTCAAGGTGGATCAGAGTCTCCACGAGCCTATGTACTACTTCCTCTGTATCTTGGCCCTGACTGACATTAGTCTCTCCATGTCCACCTTGCCCTCTGTGTTCAGCATCTTCTGGTTCAATGTCTCTGAGATCGCCTTTGATGCATGTGTCACACAGATGTTCTTTATCCATGTATTTGGGATAGCAGACTCTGGAGTCCTAGCGTCCATGGCCTTTGACAGATTGGTGGCTATCCGAGACCCACTACATTATGCTTCCATCTTCACCCATGGCACTATTGGAAAGATTGGACTAGCTGCCCTCACCCGAGCAGTCTGTGTGGTCTTCCCTGTGCCGTTCCTTATAAAGCGGCTGCCCTTCTGCCATCTCAATGTTTTATCTCATTCGTATTGTCTTCACCAAGATATGATGCGGCTAGCCTGCGCCAGCACCCGTGTCAACAGCCTCTATGGCCTCATAGTCGTCATCCTCACATTGGGCCTTGATGCCCTCATCATTCTCTTTTCTTATGTACTCATCCTGAAGACCGTACTGGGCATTGCCTCCAGAGCTGAGAGGCTCAAAGCCCTCAGCACTTGCCTCTCTCACATCTGCGCTGTGCTCCTCTTCTATGTTCCTTTTATTGGTGCCACCATGATCCACAGGTTTGGGAAACATTTATCACCAATAGTGCACATGCTCATGGCCAATATCTACCTGTTCCTCCCTCCTGTGCTGAACCCCATTGTCTATAGTGTGAAGAATAAACAGATACGAAGACAGGTTATCCAAGTGTTCCAGGGGAGAAAGGGCAGGGCTTAGTGGAATGGAAGATATAGAATAAGTAGACACTGGAAGAATTTATAGTTCTACTTCCTATAGTTAGGGTGCAATTAAATGTCGCACATCTGGTAAGATATGGGATCAAGTAAAGCATGTGGGTGAAAGTACAATAGAAATCATTTTTGGCTCTGTTTATGCTTTGTTTTGGAAGGTATGCATTTTAATATCTGGTATCACAAAATCAAACTTAATTAACATCATACTTTTATTATTTGAAAGTGGATATGAGCACCAGCGATGATCTGTTTATACAGTAAACACTAATGCATGTTCATTCTTATAATGTTAAGTACATTTTTTCTTTAGTTATCAATTAAATAATAATTATATCAAGAAATATTCATTAACCTCCATAGCACTGCTGAAGGACTGAGTATATGAAATGTTATTTTACTTTTAAACAAAAAAACTGATTCAGGATCAAAACAACACTTATTCCTATGTCTAGATATTTGTGGGGTGAAGGGTGTCTATGGTGAAATTAAATTATATATGTGTGCTTCCTAATACATAGTATTCTTTCAAGTGGCATCACTCAAAATGCTAGATTTATGTCACATTCTTCATACATTAATATGTGACTCTTTTGACTCAGCATGATTAAAGCCAATTTTATTGTGTATTAGAGAATTCAATGAAATTTTAGAGTGAAATTACTTCTAAACTTTATGTAGTAGGAGTAAAAATTCTAAGCACAAAGAAGAGATTTCAAAATACAGTGTACAAATTATGAGGATGAATATGTCAAATGCAATATACTTTTACATTAATGCTAATGTCTACTTTAACAACTGTGTTAAATAGTCAAGCACCATTGTGCACACCTATAATCCTGGCGATTTGGTGGAGTGAGGCAGGAAGATCACTAGTTTACGGTCAGAGACAGCCTGCATAACTCAATGAGACCTGTCTTAAAATAAAAAATAATTTAAAAATGGGCTGGATGTACACCTCAGTGGTAGAGCTCTTGCTTCCCATACAAGGATCTGGGTTTAATCCTAAATCCTGCAAAATAATAATAATAATAATAATAATAATAACAATAACAACAACAACAACAACAACAAAACATATTGTTAAACATCACGCCATCAATTTGCTGGAAGAATCTTTATTGATTCAGTGACTATTCATGTAACACTAATAAATTCTGGTCATTATGCTACACCCGAAGATGCAGAGAAAAATATGTCCATTTTCTATTCAGTTCCTGGAATAGTCTCTGTAAAGAAATATGCATGCAGATGATTACAAGGTGAATAATATTGCATTAAAGTACCCCATTTAATTTGTTGATGCTAATTAATAATGATAATTAGGTTTATATATTATCCATTGAATTTTTCCAACTACCTTTGAAAATAGATGTTATCAACATTTTATACAGGAAGATACAGATTCAGAGCAATTAAGTAACTTGCTCAAGGTCATGGTGTTTCTAATTGGCATGGCTAGATTCAAATTTAGAGAATCTGGTTTTAAAGCCTATAAATTGAGACTTGACTGATGTCTCAGGGTTTCCTAGACTTGAGAGAAAGTTCCAGGGAGAAGAAAGAACCTAGTGGCTCTAAGATCCATAGACATGAGAAACAAGGTAGTAGTCAATATCATAGAAAGCTTAAGTAAGAGGTTCAGCTTGCCATGATAAAATAGATAAATAATAAAGGCAGAATTTGAATAAACCTGAAACTGTACATTTTTAACAAAAAAATTTTACTATTTTGGTTTGTGCAAAATACAAAAGTATGTTTGGAGATTATGAAGTATTTATATTAGGCAAAACCTCAGTATGGATGCTAAGTGGAGAATGTTTATCAGAGAAAGCCTATTATAATCCATTAACCTATGGATAGAAAGTAATAGAAATTTATTTGTATTTATCTTTATCTCATCCTTCAAAAATGTTAGTTTTATGTGTTACCATACATAAAATATAACAATAATGTCTATGTGTACTTTTGAATGAATAAATATGAAGTATAAATCTATTTGGGAAGGTCCTTATTTTTTATCGTGGCTTAAACCGGTTCGTAACAATAAACCAGTCATATTTCATTTGAGAGTAAGGATAAAAGCCAATCAGGTGTAGAATATATTTATAATACTCAAACACTGTGTTAACAGATGCAATTAGTTAAAGGTACCCTTTCCATGCCCTTATTCTCTGGTGGATCTTTGAGGTGATAAGAGCCAAAAGTCTAAATTCCTTCTACTGCACACATACTGCACACACACTGTGTATCCTCACCGCACAATCCCTGCTCTAGCTCCTGCAGGCTGACTCCAGCTCCATTGCTGCATAAAAACCATGTTTCTGCAGCTTGAGTCTCTTTCTAATTAGAAATAAAATATTTTTCTCTGAATTCTCCTTCATTTAATTTCTCAGGGTAAGTTTTAAATATTTACAATTCTTATTTTAATGATTTTTTCTAATTTCGTGGCACCTTTCCACACCTTCTGCTTCTCTCTTCTGTTTCTTTGCTTATGTTTACTGCTTCCTCTCACACATAATGGGGAAATTTCTCCATGCTCCCCCTTCTCACTCTGTTACATTCATACACACATTCCTCCAAAATGCCATTCATGCTAATAGCTTTAAATGGAGCCCACATGATCTCTCTCTCTCTCTCTCTCTCTCTCTCCCCCCCCCATTTTCTCTCTCTTTCTCATCTCTTTTGAAACTTTAAATTAACTTTATTTAACTGATACATAAAACACAAAATACATTCTAACAGGGTATCATGGGATGCCTTGATACATGTATACATTGTGTAACATTTAAATCAGTTTAAGCAGTCTATATTCTCAAATATTTATCATTCTTTTATTGTGAAAATATTCAAAGTCCTCTCTTCTAGTTTTTTGAAACTGGTACAGCAATGTATTGTACATTTCTCTCTCCTTAACTAGTTTCCTGTAGTATCTACATATACTTTAATTGCCACACAATCTAGGCATAATTCAGACTTGTCCCCCTCAGTAATGGCTTTTATTGGGTATTCAAAAGTGTGAACACTCTCCATTCATACAACATAGAAAAACATACTGATGCATATCCGGTCAGAAACTATTTCCTTAATTCTTTCTCTGATATGCTTCTGTCATCCTTGTCTACAGTAACCACTCTAGTTTAGTCATCTTATAATGTAAGATACACTTTTGTATCTTAATTTTGTGATTTCCTAGAACAAGGGGAGAATGTTTTCTGAGGGGAAAGAAAACAAGCAACCCAGGAAAAATATTCATTGAACCATATGTGTAACTACAACTTAGAATAAGCTGTCTTAGAAAAATTTATCTTGCATGCATGACCAAAGGTATTACTTGTTAAAGATGCTTCTATCAAGTGGGGTATGCCTGTTAGAAAAGCTTGAGGAGAGCAGGTTTATATAGACTTACATGAGTTTCTAGGCTGCTAGGCTCATATCCTGGTTTATTTCATAGAACTATCAATCTATCATAGCCATAATTGCCAAGTTTTCATAAGTTGTAAGCAATTAATATTTAGGGTACAATTCAATCTAGTATCAGATATGAAATATTAGATATAAACTCTATAAGTTTGCAAACAAAGTGATGAGCAAATTGATCTGTGACTTCTGTACATATACAGAATCGTCACACCAAATGTTGCACATAGACACTTTGACAGAAACATAGAGACTTCTTTTTAAGTTTTTTTGGCATAAAACATTTTTGAACATAATTTTTTAAAAATTTTTTCAGTTTGAGAAAATTTTTCTTCCTTGTATACTTAAATTTTTGGACAGCTTCTATGTCTAAAAAGAGCCCAGGTTGGGAAGAAGGAGCTAGAAAACAAGATGCAAGCCACAGAGGGGACTGGACAAGAGGACTAGGTGCAGAAATGTTATCAGCATCAGTTATGGGGAAACTGGTTAAGAGAAAGATGCTCAAAGACTTATAAAGTCTTATTAAGAATGTTGTTATGAAAAAACCTCTCCATCACACTTTTAAAGATGCCTGCAATAAACCTCTGATTTATTCTTCAAGAGTGGGAGAAGGGATCTCATGCACTGAGTAGAACATGGAGCAGAGACTCTGATTTGCAAAAATAGCAGACCATAATCTTTTTGTCTGGATGTCATTTTGTCAAGACTTCCTTCCCTCACTCTAACAGCATTAACATTTTTAAATAATCAGTATAAAATAGATAACCTAACTCCTCTGCACTCCTCTTCATACTCAAGCTTCTTTTAAAGTCTCCTCTTTCCATGCCAGCTTTATTACTTCTTAAACACTCTGCACTCAGAACATGCTTACAAAACATGGATATTTGACTATTGATCAGCTGTCAATCTTTATTCACTGGAATCAGGTTTCTCTACTCACTAGAACACTAATAGTGTCCTGACAAATGTATATCAAAATTTCAATTTGTGCACATATATTTTTGGCCTTTCTTGTCTGTCTGCTAGAGGTAACCAGCTAACGGTCTTCTCTTCCTTATGACTTTCTCCCCCTTTTGTTGCTAAAATATCATCAACTCACGTTTTCTTCTTACTTATAGAATAAGAGTTCCAGTTTCACAACTAGCTATTATTCTGACTTTCAGTTCTGTAAGCATCCATATAGTTTACAGTTCTGGTCATACATATTTTGTTTTACTGTGCATCTTTCTCCTCATCATTGTATAGTGGTTAAATAGTCATTTTTATTCAATTGACTCTAAAATCACTATATCTATTCTAAAATCCCGAGCTCCCAGTTATTGAGTTGATCTACTCATTGGCCCTCCATGGGCTCCTCAAATTTAGCTTATTCTGCATAATCAGACATCTCCAAGGAAAAAAATATGTCTGTAAGTGGGTCCTCAGAAGACTGCAACCCACGAAGGGGAAGTCACTCCTGCCTTTGAATTGCCCCAGCTGAAGCCTCATGAGCAGCAATGAGTTACTCAGGGATCAGCTGATCCCATAAAGATGTGCCTCAGAAAAGCCCTCCAGGGCCTGGGGGAAAGTGTTGGTAAAAAACTGAGGGTGTTGAGAATAGGGTAACAGAAGCCTAAAAGACCTCAAAGGCCTATGAGTAAGAGTTTAAAGGAAAATATGAAAGATGTTAATGAAAATTTGAGGAAAGTTATCTTTTGTCATATTGTGGTGGAAAGTTTGATGATGTTGTTTTCTAAGATAATATGCAAAATGGGAATCTTGCCTAACAGAATCAATGATTCAGCTGAGATGATGTCCAGAGAGAGAGTTGACAATGCTGTTTGTCTTCTACCTACTTATCATAAAATCCAAAAGGAGAAAAGATAAGCTAAAAAAATACAACTTTTCACTTTAAGTATGTTAGGAGAAGGACATATAAATGTACAAGGGTTTATTAGATTTGACAATGAACTATTTTTTATCCAGCCCTCCAGTTAGTATATTTTAGTATATTCTCAAAGGGCTTCTAGACAATCATCAGTTCTGGGATCAGACTACAAAATCCTTTGTTAAATACCAGACAGAAAAAGAGGATAACTAATTGACTTTTTGAGACATTAAAATGCCCTCTATGGATCCCAAGATATGCATTTCAAATGTCCTCTGCTAAACAGCCCCTCTATTATTATTATTATTATCATTATTATCATTATTATTATTATTTGATCTTAGAATGAAGGGAATAAAGACTTTTTTAAAAAAATAGATAATTGATACGTCAGACAGAATACTTTGTTATTATCAAACAGAATACTTTTGCAGAAGCTGGGTGTGGTGGCTCACACCTTTAACCCCAGCAACTCAGGAAGCAGAGGCAGGAGGATCACAAGTTTGAGGTCAGAGGCAGCTTGAGTAACTTAGTGTGATCCCATCTCAAAATACAATATAAACATGGGCTGGAGATGCAGTTCAGGGGTGGATCACTTGCAAAAGCATGTGTGAGACCCAGGATTCAACTATCTAGTACCTCAAAAAAATGAAAACACTTTTGCAGAAAAGGAACATTGCCTTACAAGGTGGAAATGTGAACCGGGAGGGCAAATCCCTGGAGAATCAGTCTCAAGGAACATGAGCCCTGCTGGATTTCAGAATTTCTATGGTCTCTTAACTGTTGTGTTCCTCCTGCTTTCCAGTGTTTGAATGGGATCCGCTGCAGCAGGTATTCTATGATCCCACCGCAGTGTCGGACCCATGTGAGGATCCTTCTCACCTGTCCCATGCACAGGTCCTCACACTAAGAAAAACCACATTTGAGGAGTTCTCTCTGAGGACCCACATGTAAGATCCTCATCACACCTGGACCTGATTTAGATGAGCCCATAGGATTTGACTCTGAACTTGATGTTATAATTATATGAGAATTTTAGGGGGTCTTGAGAAAGGGTGATTATTTTGCATGTGAGTAAAAAATAGACATCATTTGAGTTCAGAAGTTAGATGGTGTGGTTTTCAGATATGCTGCGCCTCAATTCGGGAACATGTCTCCCATTGGAAGGGTTATGCCTCCTTCCCTTGAACCTGACCTCTGACTGTATAACCAATAAATGATAGAATGACATCATGCCAGTTTCAAGCCTTTAACTTTGGCAAACTGGCAGTTTCTATTTCCTGTGTTTTGTAATACTTACTCTATACTTATTTTTACAACCTAGCCACTATGTACTTCATAGTAGCAAATTCCACTCATTAGCTGCAAGGTTCAGATGGAATTTTTGTCTTATGTTAATTAGACCTATTTTGATCTTCACTTTGCAAATTGAGCAAAAGTAATGCAGAATTAATTATAATTTGCATATATGAGTTTTTCATTGTTTCTGAAAATGTAGTTGTTGAGAAAAGACAATAAAGATCTTGCTTCAAATTTAAGCATACTTTAAATCAGTACCATCTGCTTTCTGGTCTCAATGACATCTATTTTTCCCAAATGCAAAATACACTCACTACTTCCCAAGACTCCAAAGAAGTCTCACACAGTTACAACCTTAATTAAACTGCATGTGTAGCCCAGATTTTGTAGCAATATTTATTTATGCTCTATCAGAGATAGTATCCTTCTGAGAAAAAAAATAACCCTAGTGCTGATGAGGACTGCTTTATCTGTGTGTAAATTCACCTAGTTATTAGAAAAATGTTTTCCCACTTTCCTCAGCCCAGTGGTTATCTATGGTGAAAGGCCCAACAATGTCTATGTTATATATGTCATTATAAGGACTTAAATGAATGTGAATATACACATAAATATGAATGTAGAGTGTGTGTATAAAATGATATGCATCTAAATGCACTATGATATTTTAAGTGTGTTTAAAATTATCTGGGACACTATACAAGTCATGTAAGTGAATGTGTCAAAATTTGTGTGATAAAGTGTGCATGCATAACTGTTTAGAGGTGTATGAATCTATTTCCATTCTTGTGTAGTGATGTAAATATGCATATTTCTGTGTACATGCATGTCCATTTGTACAAGAGTGCAAAGTGGAATTAAAGAAAATATATATTCATGTTCATACATCTATAAGCATTTTTCAAATGCTCATTAATATTTAGTGCTTATATGTGAAAACTAGATGCACAAACGGAAAGTTGTTGTAGTTAGGTACCCTTGAGTCAGGTCCTACTCATAGTGATCCTATGTGCAACAGAATGAAACACTGCTCAACACTGTGCCATGCCAGCACTATGTCAGTGCTTCTCTGCTATTCATAAGGTTTTCAATAGCTGATGGTTTCAGGATTTCTTCAGGAGTGAGCTGCCAGATCCTTCTCCAGTTGTTTGCAGTGTTGAGGATTGTATCCAGAGCCTCATAGCATGCAGAGCAAACACTCTACCAACTGATCTAAACCTCAGCCTCACACAAATGGAATATAATACTCTAAAACCTGCTGCAATGTATTTTGCAATCATCTGCTACTTTGTCTGCTTCTCTTACCACCTCTGAATAACCATTACTGTTTTCTAGACCTGTGTTTCTTTTTTAATATAGGAGAGTTACGTTGCATTTTGAACAGTAAAAGATGGTTTCCACCTAGTGTGTAAGTATGAGTTCAAAGAGAAAGAATTAGAAAGTGAACTTAGGAGCCAGGTATGATTGTGCACACCTGTAATTCCAGCACTCGGAAGTCTGAAGTGGCAAGATTGCCATATAGAGGTCAGCCCATTAATCTCAAAAAAAAAAGAAAAAAAAAGAAAAAAGAAAAAGAAATAAAGAAAGAGAAAGAAAAAGAAAGAAAGAAGAAAAGAGAAAACATGAACTTCAAGATGTGTTGTCAGTGCAGAAAGTCTCAATTTTATTTTTTTCTTTCATATATTTATTTATTTTGTTGTCAGTACTAGGGATGCTGAACTCAGGGCCTCCTGCATGCTAGGCAAACACTCTACTACTGAGCTACAACCTCAGCCTTCAATTTTTTTTTATTTCCAACATTGGTTCCTATATTATTTTCTTATCGGTGTAACAAATTTCCACAAAGTTTGTGGAATTGTCTCTAAAGAATAGAATATGATTTAGAATTCTTTGTCCTCATCTAAACTTCAAGCATCAAATGGATGAAAACACCACAGACCTATAAGTGATTAGAGTCTGGTTCAACTCTCGAGAAGGTTGAATACTCTACACTGGTTCTAATATGTTACCCACAAATTTGGAAAAGGTAATTCTAGGTTTAGATTCTTTTGTTAATATTATGTAATTTATTTTTAATTGTCACAAATATTGTTCATATTTATGGAGTGTCATGTGATGTTTTGAAACATATGTAATTGTGCAATGCTTATTAGCAACAACAGGAAGAAATCTGTATTCCCTGTTCCAGCTTTGGGACCTTGATAGTGTTGGCAAATCCTTAACAGACCCCTCCAGTCCTAGAGCTCCAGACCCTCCACTCAGTCCACAAGATTTAACTGGTATTTTATACTTACATTACCTCGCTAAATGTCTATGATCTTCCTTTTTCTTGTAGGATTAAGAATAATAATGCTTATCTTTATGAATTGGGCTGGGATTTATCCCAGTTGGTAGAGCACTGCGCTGCAGTCTCTGAGGTCCCGAGTTCAATTCCCAGCACAGCAAAAATGGGAGAACAGCCTGGCAATCCACTCCCAAGGCAATCCCGAAGCACTCAGCCACTGAAAACTCTATGAGGGTCTGCTATGAGTCAGATACCAACTGGACGGCACCTAACACAACAACAACAACAACAACAACAACAACAACAACATCTTTATGAAGGTAAAATTAAGTCAGTAAGGCCTCGTGTACGTAAAAGAATTTAAGTAGAAAGCAGCATTTAAATATCTTACAAGCTAATAGCCTCTCAAATCTCAAAGAATCTATTATGTTGCATCTTATCAAATGATGAATACTTTATAAAAAGTTATTCTTGCTGGATACATCAGTGCACACCTATAATCTCAGTGACTCTGGAGGTCCAGGCAGGAGAATCATGAGTCTGAGGTGAGTGTCAGCCTGCACAACTTAGCAAGACCCTCTCTAAGTAAAAAATAATAATAAATAAAGGGCTGAGGTTACAGATCAGTGGTAGAGCACTTGCCTAGCATGTACAAGGCCCTGGACTCAACCACCAGTGCTGAAAAACCTAATTTATTTATTTATTTATTTATTTTATTTTATTTTATTTTATTGCGTTACTGGGGGTTGAACCCAGGGCTTTGCGCTTGCGTGCTCTGTAGCTAAGAGAAATTAAGACAATTTCCAGTGTCATTGGGGTGTCTGGTAAAATAGATAAAATTTACCCTCAATCTTATACAACACAGTTGGCCTCCACTCATTAAGATACATTTGTGTTAATTCTAAAGTTTGATCATTTTCTGATGTATATTTCATTTTAATAATGTATTCTACCCTTGTTTTCTCTTTTTATTCAATAAATACAGTTTGTTTCTTCTCTACTAAACTCATGGAAACAACTTCTAGCTCTTAAACAGGAATGCTAAATTAACTTAATAAACTTTAAATTAAAAGGTGTAAGCCAGGCACAGTGTCACACACTTGTAATTATAGTGACTCAGGAGGTAGAAGCAGAAGGATGGTGAGTTCAAGGCCAGAAGCAGCCTATATAACTTAGAGAGATCCTATCTCAAGATTAAAAAATAGAAAAGGGATCCTGGGGGTAAAGCTCATTGGTAGGACAATTGCAAAGCCCAGGTTCAACTCCCATACTGAAAAAATTAAGAAGAAGAAGAAGAAGAAGAAGAAGAAGAAGAAGGAGGAGGAGGAGGAGGAGGAGGAGGA
>VMDO01040144.1:0-12148 GCA_007922755.1 Pedetes capensis | reverse complement strand
TATGATTATTGTCATTAGTGACATAGTTTTCCCTATTTGTACGATCTTTCTGATTGTCCATGTGTTTGTCCACTTTTAATGTTTCTTCCCCTTTTTCCATCTTCCCTCCCCCTCCCACACTTCCTTTTTTATTTCTTTCCATTGAATTCACTTGTTAGCTTCTTTTTCTATAAATCTATCTTTCATAATTAGAAATGATATATTCTATTTTATCTTCTTTCAGAATTCTCATGTTGTTGAAAGTCCATTAAATTAATCTTGACTAAATAATCTTTAAATTGTTGTTGTTGTTAGGTGCTGTCAAGTCATGTCCGACTCATAGCAATCCTCATAGGGTTTTCAATGGGTGATTGTTTTGGGATTGCCTTGGGAGTGGATTGCCACATCCTTCTCCCATTTTTGTGGTGCTGGCAATTGAACCTGGGACCTCAAATACTGCAGAGCAGTGTTCTACCAAATGAGCTAAATCCCAGCCCAATTTTTAAATTAGACTACATTAATTGTACAAAGCGATGAGTTTCATTATGACATATTCATGTGTATATAAGGTACTTTGATCATATTTACCTCCTCCATTATCCACACTTGCTCTCTTTCTCTGCTCTCAATGGTCCCTTTCCTAATCGTTCCCCTTCTATTTTCAAATCTTTTTTCTTTCTTTTTATTATTATTTTTTAGATTTTCTATATGAGAGAAAATATGATAACTTGTCTTTCTGATTCAGGCTTATTTTGCTTAACATCACAATCTCCAATTCTATACATTTTCTTGCAAAGGACATGATTTCATTCTTTTTCTTTCTTTCTTTCTTTCTCTCTCTCTCTTTATTTATTTATTTTTTTGTGGTACTGGGGGTTGAACGCAGGGCCTTGTGCTTGTATGCTTTGCAAGTGCTATACCACTGAGCTGTACCTCCAGCCTATTTTTTAACTTTTTGAGACAAGGTCTCACTAAATTATGCAGACTGCCTCTGGTTTCAAACTTGTGATCCTCCTTTCTCTGCCTCCCAAGTTGCTGGGATTACAGGCAGGCACCACTGCACCCAGCTGATTCCATTCTTCTTAATGGCTAAATAATACTCCATTGTGTATATTTGCCCTATTATCTTTATCCATTCATTTGTTGATGGGCACCTATGCTGATTCCATGATTTGGCTAGGTCTGTCATTTTATTTAATTTCTCCAAGTAGACATTTAAATACTATTTTATATGACAACAAAGTTTATTTATATTAGCCTACATGCTGACCAGGTTTTGGTTACTTTCCTTAGATCTTCTGTGATTATTATTTTTCTTCTAAAAGTATATTTTAAAGGAATTTCTTGCGAAATTACATTGTTTCAAACTGTTGGAGATTTTGTCTGAATATATTTGAGTACTTTTAATTCACCCTTAACATTGAAGAAATTTCATTAGGTATAAAATAGTAGATTAGAGTTTTTACTGAAAAAATATTGAAGAAATCATTTCACTCCTCCTGGCTTCTTTTGTTCTATTGATAAAGATGTTTATAGATTGTTATTCTTTTACAAGGGATCTGTTTTATGATTTTCACTTAAATTGTGATGTTCTGCATTCTTTCTACATCACACAGAGGCAGGGATATCTTACATCTCTCCAGAAGCTTTTACCAACTCTGGAAAACCCTCAAATACAGTTTCTGAATATTTCCTCTCATTTTTTCTGCATATTATGAACTTATTTGAATCGTTATTTGAGTCTTTATCTCTCTTTTCCATATTGTATCTCCATTTTTCTATCAGATTCATTATGTAATTTCTTCAGAGAAATTTTTCAATATCCTAATTCTGTCTTTCCTGCACCTATCTGTGGGGTCTTGCATGTTGCTGTGATGCTGAAAGCTATGCTATCGGTATTTTAGATACCAGCAGGGTCACCTACAGTGGATAGGTTTCAGCTGAGCTTCTAGCATAAAATAGACTAAGGAGTGGGACTTGGTAGCCCATCCCCCAAACAATTAGGCATTGAAAACTGTATGACTAGCAGAGCAACACTGTCAAACATAGTGCCAAAAAACAGCCCCCCATGCTGGAAGGGCATTGAAAGACGACTGGGAAAGAGTTGCTTCCTCAAAGTAGGGTTGACCCTAATGATGGGAATGGAGTAAAGCCCCTGGGACCTCCTTTTGCTGATGTGGCACCACTCAAAATGAGAAACAACTGTAAAAATCCACTAATAATTGGAAAGTAGAATGGATGTAGTGTGAATCTAGGAAAATTAGAAATCATGAAAAGAGAAATAGAGCACATAAACATTGACATTCTAGGCATCAGAGAGCTAAAATGGACTGGTATGGGCCATTTTGAATCAGATAATCGTATGGTCTACTATGCTTGGAATGGCAAATTAAAGAGAAATGGGGTTGTATACATTAAAAAAAACCATGCAGGATCTGTCCTGAAGTACAATGATATCAGTTATAGAATAATATTCATACATCATTAATATGGCCAGTTAATATGATTATTATTCATATTTACACACCCAACCACTAAGGCCACAAATGAAGATAGGGAAGATTTTTACTGGCTTCTGGAATCTGAAATAGATTGAACATGCAATCAGGATATATTGATAGTTGCTGGTGACTGGAATGTAAATGTTGGAAACAAAGAAGAAGGCTTAGTAGTTGGAAAATATGACTTTGGTGACAGAAATGTTGCTAGAAATGGCATGATAGAATTTTGTCAGAACAATGGCCTTTTCATTGCAAATACATTTTTTCACCAACAAAAACAGTGACTATACACATGGAATCCACCAGCTGGAACACATAGAAACCAAGATGACTACTTTTGTGGAAAGATGATGGAAAAGCTCAATATCAAAAGTCAGAACAAGACCAGGTGCTGACTGGATCAGACCATCAACTCCTTATATACAGATTCAAAATGAAACCAAAGAAAATTAGAACAAGTGTACCAGAGCCAAAGTATGACCTCACCTGATGTATCTCACCTGATTTCAGAGACCATTTGAAGAACAGGTTAGATGGGTTAAACACTAATGATCAAAGACCAGAGGAGTTGTGGCATGACTTCAAAGACATCAGTCATGAGGAAAGCAAAAGGTTGTGAAAAAGACAAGAAAAAAAAAAAAAAAAAAAAGAAAAGACCAAACTACATGTCAAAAGAGACTCTGAAACTTGCCCTTGAATGTCAAGCAGCTAAAATAAAAGGAAGATATGATAAAGTTACAAAACTAAACAAAAGATTTCAAAGGGTAACTTGAAAAGACAAAACCAAATATAATGACACGTGCAAAGAGCTGGAAATACAAATCCAAAAGCGAAGAACACATTTTTATTTTTCTCAAGCTTAAGAAGTAAAGAAAAAAATTCAAGCCTTGAGTGGGAATAGTGAAGGATGCTACACAGAAAATATTAAATGATGCAGGAAACATTAAAAGAAGATGGAAGGAATACATAGTCATTATAACAAAAGAACTGGTGGATGACCAACCAGCTCAAGAGGTTGCATATGATCAGGAACCAATGGTACTGAAGGAAAAAGTGGATACTGCTTTCAAGGAATTAGTGAAACTCAAGGTTCCAGGAATTGGTGGAATACCAACACAGATGTTTCATCAAACAGATGTAGCACTAGAGGTACTCACTTGTTATACCAAGAGATTTGGAAAACAGTTTCCTGGCCAGTTGACTGGAAGAGTTCCATATTTGTGTTTATTCTCAAGAAAGGGGATCCACCCAAATGTAGAAACTATTGAACAATATCATTAACGTCAGGAAAATTTTCCTAAAGATCACTTAAAAGTGACTATACCAGGCTATAGACAGGGAACTGCCAGAAAATCAAGCCAGATTCAGAATAGGGCATGGGACCAGAGACATCATTGCTGATGTCAGATGGATATTAGCCAAAAGCAGAGAAGACCATAAAGATACCTACCTATGCTTTATCAACTATGCAAAGGTATTTGACTCTGTGGATCATAACAAATCATGGATAATATTGCAAAGAATGGTAATACCAGAATACTTAATTGTACTCATAAGGAATCTGTACATGGATCAGGAGGCAGTCATTTGAACAGAACAAGGAAACATGGCCTAGTTTAAAGTCAAGAAAGGTGTGCACCAGGACTGTATCCTTTCACCATACCTCTTAAATATCTGTGCGGAGCAAATAATCTGAGAAGCTGGACTTTATGAAGAATAACATGGCATCAGGATTGGAGGAAGATTCATTAACAACCTGCGGTATGCTGATGACACAACTCTGTTTGCTGAAAGTCAAGAGGATTTAAAACATTCACTGATGAAGATCAAAGAACACAGCCTTCAATATGGATTGAGCCTCAACATCAACAAAACAAAAATCCTTACAATGGGATCAGTAAGCAACTCCATGATAAATAGAGAAAAGATTGAGGTTGTCCAAGATTTTTCCTTTACTTGGTTCTATAATTAACACCTGTGGAAGCAGCAATCAAGAAATAAAAAGATTCATTGCATTGGGAAAAGCTGTGGCAAAAGGTCTCTTTAAAGTGTTGAAAAGTGAAGATATCACATTGAAGACAAATATCTGCCTGACTCATGCCATGGTATTTTCAATTGCATCACATGCTTGTGAAAGCTGGAGGATGAATAATGGAGACAGGTAAGAATTGATGCATTTGAATTATGGTGCTAGAGACGAATATTGAATATACCACAAGCTGCCCAAAGAACCAACAAATCTGTCCTAGAAGAATTGCAACCAGAATGCACCTTGGAATCAAGGATGGCCAGACAATATCTTCTGTATTTTGGACATGTATTCAGGAGGGACCGAGGAGAGCAAACTTTGGCTAGTGACCGATGAGAAGAGTAGATAAATATGTCTCCTTTTTTTCTCAAATTCTGTGGTCCTGAGATGCAGCTGATGTGGCTTTTCATAGTTGAGAACTATGACACAAACCTATTTATATTGGTGCTTCCTAGTTCCACAACATCCTCTCTTATCAGCAACCCCCTCCTTCCTGTCTTAGTTCCTTTTTTACTTATTCTTGACTCCCTTAGGAAAATTGTTGTTGTGGTTGTTAGGTGCCATTGAGTTGTGTCTGACTCATAGCTACTACCTTCACTGGGTTTTCAATGACTGATTGTTTTGGGATTGCTTCAGGTGTGGATTGCTGCATCCTTACCCCATTTAGTAAAATTAGCAGCACTTAAATCTTTATATCTGGCTCTGTTTTCTGGGATTCTTAGAGTAAAATACTTGTCCACATTGTTTCCTATGCTGGGAAGACATAGCAGTGTTTGTATCAGATACCCCTTACCACTTTTTAGGGGAGGATGGAACAGGGATGGATATCTAACACAAAGCCTGCTAATTCACTGACTAAATCAGTTACTCTACTCAGTGTATGCATGGAGAGGAGAATCTTCTTTTTCTACTCTTCCACTTACCTGTTATGGATTATGAGCATCCACCTAAACAAGATGCTCAGAATATGTATGCAAGTGATTTTTCTGAGATAGCATGGGTCTCATACTCAAACTCGCTGGTTTACCCACAGTTCAACTGAAGAATCAGCAATTTGTTTCAGTAATGTTTGGAAAATGGCCTATACTGGTCTTACTGACAGATTGTTTCAGTAATGTATCTTCTTACGGGATTTTCCTAAGTAAAGTTGATCATATGAGAATTTTACCTTTAATTCTGACTTTAAAGCCAAAATGTAATTGTGTAGAGCATAGAGTTTTGAGATGTAAGAGGAGCTAAAACAATAAACGTTAGAATAGCTTAAGAAGAAAGAGATGTGATATTGGAGCCTTAGCCTTACTTTTCCAGCTTTAGGAAAGGCATTGTAGTTGCTCTAGGACCCCAGACTTTTATGTGGTAGAATCCCTTTCCTTCCAGTTAACTCTTCATTTCTACAGCCTACATCTAGCTTGGGAGAAGGGCCTGGCAACCCACTCCCAAAATCAATCTGCTATTGAAAAGCCTATGAACAGCAGATAAGTACTGACAATAGTGTTTTATCTGTTGTATGTAGGTTCGCTATGAGTCAGACGCTGACTTGATGGCACCTAACACATCTAGCTCAGGGCTCATCTTTTGGTCCAGGTGAAAGCATTTGAGTGCCAACCAATTTACAGATGAAGAAACTAAGACCCTAAGGTCTAGGTGATTTACTCAGCTAATAAGTGAAGAAGCTAGGATTGGAATGCAGGCAAGTCTAATTACAAAGTCTGTCTTCTTTCTAGTACACAATATCTTGTCTTAATTTTCAGGCTCTCTATTCTTATCAGGCCAGCAGCCCTAGCACTGTGGTGTCCGATCCCCTCAGATCTTGGAAGCTAAGCAGGGTCAGACCTGGTTAGTACTTGAATGGGAGACCACCTGGGAACACCAGGTGCTGTAGACTTGGGAGAAGGACCTGGCAATCCACTCCCCAAAACAATCAGCTATTGAAACCCCTATGAGTAGCAAAGAAACACTGACAATAATGTGTCATCTGTTATAAATAGGGTTGCTATGGATTGGACACTGACTTGATGGCACCTAACACCACCACCAACAACAAATCTTATCAGAGTTTCTTGGGGTTGACTTGGGTGTCCTTTGAAGGACATGGGGAGGTCATTTCTTTTTCTCCTTATAGGAGAAACCTTTTCTGAGAGTCTGAATTGTAAGGCTGCTGTCCTTTCCCACAACATTGCCAAAAGTAGAATCAGGTGATGGGATAAGAAAAGGGCAATGGAATGTCAGCAATACTTTCCCCAGCATCTACCTGTACTTCCGTGAAAATTTTTTGTCTTATAGTTTTGGTGGCATTTAGGTTAAGCCTCAGTAAGAAAGTGAATGGTTTAGTTTTCCTGATGGAAAGTTTAATTTAGCTCTCCAGCGTGGTGCTTTTAGCTTATTTGTAGATATAATCGTTTACTTAATGAGGATGCATCCTTCCTTTCTGAGTACTGCTTTTAAAATGAATTTCCATAGATTTACATAAATTCCCTGGGGATCACTATAATGTGAACAAAGAAAGAATTGCCCAGCTGTGCACTGATTTAATGAAATTATGAAGCTTTAGGCTGTGGGTTCTGAAAAAGATGTCTGGAGGGAATAGTCACTCAAACTGTTGGAGAAATAATCCCTTAAACAAATTTGCTCTTACTTCGAAAGAAGGTTATTTTAGAAGCCAAAATCAGCCCAAGGTTTTAAAAAACTCATCTTAGGAAAAGCTTGTGAAAATGCTGTGCATTTTAGAAACCAGTCCTATTTGAGAATGGATGTTAATATTTTATTATAGCAATTCTTGGGTAGAGGCTTTTATTTTAAAATAGCTTCATTTACAATGGAGAGAAATTACAAATGTCCTATGTCTCATGCGGTCAAAACTCATAACCAGCAAAATTCTCAGATACATTTACCTTTGAATTTAAAAGAGCATCCCAACCTCCTCTGAGCCAGAGTTTATTACTGGTATTCTCCATCCTTTGCTCCTCAGTCCCTGTCAATGATAGGCAAAGCCCTAAGATATCAGCTTCTGGGGATCAGCGATTTTGCCATCTCTTCAACTTCTAATCTTTCTTTAGATGGTGGCGTCCTAAACAATTTCCAATTGGTAGAGAAACCAACTGGTGGTTTTGTATTCTGTGGCTATTTCTCTAGACCAGTTAGAATAACATAATAGTATAGAAAAGGTCTTATGATTCCTTTGGTTCTGGCACATAGCAATATGAATTATGTTCTTTTCAAGATAATACCTCAGCCATAGCTAGCTGTCTATAAAAGCTTATCTTTGGCTCAAGAAGTCTTATTAAAGAATATAAAGAGATCAATACTAATTTATATTTTGCATTGGGAACACAACCACTAATAGTGAGTCAATAGATTCATCTTTGTGTGTGAATTCATAAATCAGTCAATAAATATTTAATAATATTATACATAAAAAAATGCTCCATGGGGAATACAGGAAGGTAAGAGATATTTTCCCATGACATCAAAGAGTGTTTACCATCTGTATCATACAAAATAATAACAATAATAATAGCTAAATGTTTTGTGCACCTTTGTGCCAGTATTTTCCTTTCACCAGCTCACATAAAATTCACAACCTTATGGCCTAAGCACCCCAATCACACCACTTTACAGATGAAAAGATAGGGGCACAGAAAGGATAAGTTACTCGTTTTATAGGTATCTCTTTCAGTGTGGAGGATAGGTGGGGTACTGACCTTGACACTTTGATTGTGAGCCTTATACTCTTTTAAAAATCTGATTCTGATTATTTATGTTGTGATAAAACACACATTTCCTGATGTTTTCCATTTTAACTGTTTTTAGTGTACCTTTCAAGGGCATTAAGTACATTCACGCTTTTATGCAACCAGTACCAGCATCTATACCCAGAGAGGTTTTCGTCTTTCTAAATTGAAATTCTGAGTCCATCAAACAATAACTCCCCATTTCCTCTTTACCTCCATCCCTGGAAACCACCTTTGTTCTTTGTGCCTCTATGAATTTGACTGTTCCAGGTAATTCACATAAGTGGAATCATGTGGTATTTGTCCTTCTGTAACGGGTTTATTTTGCCTAGTGTAAAATTCAAGATTCATCTGTTTTGTAATATTTACCAGAACTTTATTCTTTTTATAAGTAATTGATATTTTACTATACACACACACACACACACACACACACACACACACACACATACACACACATATATATACACATTATATTTTATGTATCCTTTCATGAACAGATGGACCCTTGGTTCTGTCCACCTTTGGTTGTTGTGAATAATGTTGCTGTGAACATGGGCATTCATGTTCTTATTTTCAATTATTTTAGGCACATACCTGAAAAAGACATTGCCAAATTCTATAGTAATTCTAATTTAACTTTTAAAGACCTGCCATACTGTTTTCCTCAGTGGCTGGAATGTGTTATGTTCTTCACCAGCAAAGCACAATATCCTTGTCAATATTTTTTTTTCTTTTGGTAATAGTCCTCCTAATGAGATCTCATTGTGGTTTGCCCTGCATTTCCTTCATGATTAGAGATGTTGAGCACCTTGTCATGAACTCACAGGCCTTTTATAACTCTTTGGTGAAACATCTGTTCAAGTGCTTTGCTTATTTTTATAGGGTTGTTTTGTTGTTGTAGCATGTAGGAAGTCTTTATATATTCTGGATGTTAATATTTATTTTATCAGATACACAATTTGTAAATATTTTCTCATGTTCCTTGGGTTGCTTTTTCATTCTGTTAATGTCCTTTGATGCAGAAATTTTCTAATTTTGGTGAAGTCCAATTTATCTATTTTTTTTCTTTTCTTGACTGTGCTCAGACCCAATGCTCTAAAATAGTACATTGAAGCATGAAACTGAGATTGCATAAAATATTACTAAATTCTTTGGCACCAACCACTTCTCCTGATGAGATAAGGTTGAGGGTCTGTGTTGGCAGGGGATGCATAAAGGAAGTTAGGAAATCTAGTGCATTACAGATGTGTTTAGGGCATGTTTCTTGATCAGAGTTTACTCTTGCCTAAGAATTTATTGAAAAAAAAAACAATGCTGAATGAACTTTGTGTAATTTCTCTGCCCTTTGCCATGTATTTCCTACACATTTATCAGGGGAAGAGAAGGCTGGGGAAGGGAGTGAGGTCCTTACTGGAATCAAGGTAAAGCTGTCAATCCCTTCGCTGTAGTTGCGCATGGCTTGGATGTTTTCTGGTGGAAGTTTCAATAAGCCTAATTTAAAGAGGTGAAATAGGAACTCTCTGCAGTCTCCTTCACAGCCTGCCACTGGAAGTTCACTTTCTCTTGGAGCTTAACCAAGACGGAAAGTCAAGAAGAGACAAATAATCCTTTCTTTTGCCTTTTCTGCTCTGCCAGAGGCAGCACTGAATTCTGTCTTCCTGGGTATTATTAGGGCAGAGAGGATGAGTGGAGACATAGCCCAGACTGTACTCCTTCATCTGAAGAAGGTGTCATGAGTGTGACTCATGGTTCAATTACAGTTCTTTGATCCTAACTGCTTACCCTCACTCCTGTTTTCTCTCTGCTTTATAATTTTACCCTTCTGTTTTTCTTTTAGTTTTTGAACTTGGGATACTTACAAGAAATTTTTTTTTCTTTTTTTTTTCCTCCATACTGTTAGTGAATTACTGGTTCCATGCCTTAGACTCTGAGGTTAGGTGCAAATACTGTTGACAACAGTTGGCGAAGTATAATAAAGAATGTTCTCTTTCCTCAAGTATTCACCTTGTAGACCAATGCTTGCTGTAGGTTATGCACATTCTCTGTGTTAAAGGTAATCATGAAAGGGATTGGCACGTGTGATGATGATGATTTCAGAGCTATCAGAAAGTTCACAGTAAGAAGAGCCCCTTTGTAAGCCTCCCTGAAGCCGTTCTAGCCACTGCATTAGATGTAATAGTTTCCTGTCTTTGCAATGGCTTGGGCAATAGGGGAGGAGACTGTACCATTGCTTGATTATAGGCTGGGGGTGAAGACAGGAGAGTAGAATGAGGGGCTTTGGGCCCACCTGCCTGAATTCCATGTGATAACCTTACCCTCGTGCTATGGACTCCATGGTCCAGGCAGCAGACCTCTTCCTAAGTCCAGGGCCACTGTGTCCTCCTCATCACCAGACTTCCTTTGATGTCACTCCACTTTCCAATGGCAATTCCTGCTTGACTTCAACCCTCATGGGGTCTCTGTTCCATATTAAAGGCCAAGAAGATTCATTTTGTTAGATAATTTTAATTCTATTATTCATTTCATTTCAACTGTGGTGTTAGGTGCTTATATATTTCTTAGTTGTTGTTGTTGTTAGGTGCCCTGGAGTCGGTATCCAACTCATAGCGACCCTCGTAGGGTTTTCAATGGCTGACTGTTTCGGGATTGCCTTGGGAGTGGGTTGCCAGGCCCTTCTCCCATTTTTGTAGTGCTGGGAATTGAACTCGGGACCTCAGAGACTGCAGCCCAGCGCTCTACCAACTGAGCTAAATCCCACCCTGAGTTGTTGTTAGGTGCCTTGAAGTCAGATCTGACTCATAGCAACTCTATGTACAACAGAACAAAACACTACCTGACACTGTCCCATACACATGATCTTGTTATGTTTGAGCCCATTGTTGCAGACACTATATTTCTTCTCATTTTGAATTATGCCACATCAGCAAATGGAGACCACAGGGGATTTATTCCATTTGGTCATTAAGGTTGACTCTACTTTGAGGAGGCAAGTCTTTCCAATTTGTTTCTTGAATGCCCTCCAGCCTATCGGGCTCATTTTCCAGCACTATATTTGACAGTGCTTCCCTGCTATCCATAGGATTTTCCATGGCTAATTGTTTTGGGAGTGGGCAGCCAGGTCCTTGTCCCTAGTCTGTCTTAGTCTAGAAGCTTAGTTGAAACCTGCCCACCCTGGGTGGTCCTGCTGGTATCTGAAATGTGGGGGGGCATAGCTTTCAGCATCATAACACAAAAGCCCCCACAGCAGGACAAGCTGACAGATATGTGGGTGATATATTTTATTAAACTCTGGTAACAACTCTAAGTAGATTTTTCTTTTGTCTTACTGCTGAGGAAATTGAAGCTGGAGAGGGGAGGTGAATTTACTCCTCATGACTCCAGTGTGGCAGACAAAGCTTGCAATCTGAGTAGGTCTCCCTGGTTCCAGACCTCATCCTCCTTCTCTGCTTTGGCTCTGACATCTTCCTAGTCTTTTCTCTCTGGCCTTTGATACTCCTTCCTTTTAAACTCATATTACAGATTGCAGCAAACAAAAGACAGAGATGCTTTATATGAAACTTGTTTACTGAAATTAGAAACAATTACCACCTTGAGGAGGAGAGAACTGCTGTTTCCTCCCATTGCCATTTTAAAATGACAGCATAAGGCCGGATATAATGCACACATTAGCGGACGGTCCTGTTCACATGACAAGTGATTTAGGTGAACACTCCTCCCTTTGGTATAATTGTTGTCCCCTCCAGTAGCACAGAGATGGTAGAGGCAGTTTTCACACTGCTTAGGGAAACCTTGGGGAGGATGAATTGCTGCATGGGTAGAGATAATATCATTCAGTCACAATGAGGGCAATTTGCAAGAGAATTGTTCCTGCTCATGCTGAGGCCAATGGCAGAGACTTCCCTTCT
>VMDO01040143.1:0-12149 GCA_007922755.1 Pedetes capensis | reverse complement strand
TGCACCAATTTACAGCTCCACCAACAATGTAAAAGTGTTCCCTTTTCCCCGCAGCCTCGCCAGCATTTGTTGTTGTTTGTTTTATTGATCTTGGCCATTCTTACTGGTGTAAGGTGAAATCTCAGCGTTGTTTTGATTTGCATTTCCCTAATGGCTAGGGATATTGAGCACTTTTTCATGTGTTTCATGGCTTTATGGAGGTTTTAATTTTCTTAGTAGCTAATGACATTAGATATCATTTCATGTGCTTATTTTCCATCTGTATCTATACAGTAAAATGCATTTTGTCAATTTTCTAATTGTATTATCCTATTATTGAGTTTTGAGAGTTTTTACAGTGATATAGATTTTAATCTTTTTTGGATGTATTGGTATATTTTATCATGGACTATAGATTTCTTTTCTTACACTTAACAATGTCTTTCCCATAGCAAATGGTTTTAATTTTGGTGAAATTTATTTTATCTACATTTTTTGAAATGGAGGGTGTGCTTTTAGTTTTAAGATTGAAGATTGTTTGCATGGCCATGGTGTGTAATTCTACATGTTACTGAATTCTGTTTGCTAATACATTGTTGAAGATTTTTGCATCTATATTCATAAGGAAAATTTGTTGTACTGAACATTTTTCTCCCGTTATTCTCTAAATGTTTTATAATTTTACTATGGGTCCATAATTTATCTGGAGTTAACTTTTGAATAAGATGTGAAGTTTAGGTGGAGGTTTATTTTTGCTGTTTTTTTTTTGTTGTTGTTTTTTGCTTTTGGAAATTCAATTGTTTCAGCACTATTTATTGAAAAGCTTATCTTTCCTCCATTGAGTTAATTTTCCAGTTTTTTCAAAAATTGCTTGGGCATATTTGTATAAGTTTGTGTTATTTTTATTCTGTTGAATTGATCTATATGTCTGTAAGTTGGCCAGTACCACACAGTCTTGATTATTGTAAGTAAATAATACCTTGAAATTGGGCAATTTTTGTTCTTTATTCTTTTTCAAAATTGTTTTACATATTCTAATTCCTTTGCTTTTACATATAAGTTTTAGAAATATCTTGTATATACCTACAAAAATATTTCTGGAATTTGATAGGAATTGCATTAAATCTGTATAATAATTTGTGGGAAATTGCATGATAAGGAGGAAGAAAAGAAGGAAGGAAGGAGGGAAGGCATCTTTACTATGTTGAGTGCTCCAATCCACAAACACAGAATGTCCCTTGGTTTTCTGTTTTATTTAATGTTTTATAATTTTTGACATGTTAGTTTTGGGAATAATTTGTTGGATTTGTACTTATTTCATTATTTGAACAACTATAAGTGGTATTGTTGTAGTTTTGGTATTCACGTATCCATTGTTAATATATAGAAATATATAGTTAGCCCTCCATATCTGTGGGGTCCTCATTCATAGATTCAATAAACGTAGGATTGAGAATGTTAACAAAAATGCATCTGTACTGAACATGTATAGACTTTTTCTTATCATTGCTCTGTAAACAATATAGCATAACAACTATTTACATAGCATTTATGGTGTATTAAGTATTATCAATAATCTAGGAAGATTTTAGGTATACAGGAGGATGTATGTAGGTTAAATGCAAATTCTATACCACTTTAGACTGAAGCCTTGAGCATTCATGGATTTTTGAATCTGCAGGTAGTCCTAGAACCAATCTCTCCTGGATACTGAAGTATAACTGTAAATCACTGTTGTAAGTTTGTCTTTTACCCTGTGACCATGTTGAATTAATTTATCAGTTTTATGAATTTCCTTTCTCTTTCTCCTTCTATTGCTTCCCCCCTCCCTCTTTTCCTCCCTCCCTCCCTCCCTCCCTTCCTTCATTCTTTTCTTCCTCATCATTTTAATTCCCTAGTGTTTACTACACAGTCATATTATCTGTAAATAGGAACAATTTTATTTCTTCGATTCTCATTTGTATAGTTTTTATTTCCATTACATGCCTTATTCCTTTGGGTATAGCAGGTCCAGTTTATGCTAAGATCATTATTAAGAGTAGTGAGAGCAGACCGACTTGCTATGTTTGTATGCTTAAGGGGAAAACGTTCAGTATTTTACCATTAAGTATAATGATAACTGTTGATTTTACATAGACCTCTTTGTTGTGTTATAGAAATTCCACTCTATTCATATTTTTATGAGAATTTTTTTCACAATAGATGCATTCTTTTTTTTTTTTTTTGCATTAGTTGTTATGTGTACTAGTCAATTTTGCATTGCAAGAAAATATATGAGGCAAGGTACTTATAAAGAAAAGGATTTATTTTCCTCATGGTTTGGAAGCTCAAGTCCAAGAACAAGTGGTCCCATTAGTTCAGCCTCTGGTGAACTAAAGAAATGTGTGAACATTAGACAGGACGACACCACAGGGGGAGTGCATAAGGGAGGAAACATCACATCTCCAAGAGGAAGCAGGGAGACTGGTGTTGGGCTTTTTCTTCTCCTGAGAACTGCCAAGGGGTAGCCTGAAGACTACCTTTATCTCTTTTAAGATCATTTCCGTAATGATCCAAGGACCTCCTATTAGGCCTCACTTCTTAAAGGATCCACTATCTCCCAGTACTGTCACTTTGGGGACCAAGTCATTAACATTTGGGCTTTTGGGGACAATTAAACCATATTCAAACTATAGCAATATGATCATGTTATTTTTCCTTTTTAGCTTGTTGTTGTTGTTATTGTTGGGTGCTCTTGACTTTATGTACAACAGAATGAACACACCCTGATTCTGTGCCAGGAACAGGATCTTATTTATGTTTAAGCCCACTGTTGCAGACAATGTGTCAATCCATGTATTTGAGGGTCTTCCTTTTTTCTTTTTTTCTTTTTTTTGTTCTGCCACTCTCCCAAACATGATTTCCTCTTGGTCCCTCTTGACTAAATGTCCAAAATACGTAAGATGCCTTCTAGCCATCCTTGCTTCCAAGGAGCACTCTGGTTGTACTTCTTCTAGGACAGATCTGTTGGTTCTTTTGGCAGTCCATTGTATATTCAATATTTATCTCTAGCACCATAATTCAAAAGCATCAATTCTTCTCCTGTGTCACTTATTCAATATCCAGCTTTCACAAGCATATGATGGGGCTGAAAATACCATGGCATGAGTCAGCGCACCTTCATCTTCAGTGTGACATCTTTACTATTCAATATTTTCAAGAGATCTTTTGCTACAGTTTTTCCCAACGCAATGCATCCTTTGATTTCTTGATAGCTTCTTCCATGGATGTTAATTGTAGAACCCAGTAAAGTAAAATCTTGGACAATCTCAATCTTTTGTCCATTTGTCATAAAGTTGCTTTTCTACCCAGTTGTAAGGATTTTTGTTTTCTTGAGGTTGAGTCGCAATCCATACTGCAGGCTGTGTTCTTTGACCTTCATCTGTAAATGTTTCAAATCCTCTTCACTTTCAGCAAGGACAGTAGAATCATCTGCATAATGTGGGTTGTTAATGAGTCTTCCTCCAATCATGATTTGGCATTCTTCTTCATAAAGTCGAGCTTCTCAGATTACTTGTTCAGCATAGGGATTGAAGAGGTATGGTGAAAGGACACAACCCTGATGCACACCTTTTCAATTTTAAACCAAGCAGAGTTTCCTTGGTCTGTTCAAAAGACTGCCTTCTGCTCCATGTACAGATTCCTCATGAGTACAATTAGGTATTCTGGTATTCCCATTATTCACAGTGTTATCAATAATTTGTCACAATCCACACAGTCAAATGCCTTTGCATAGTCAATAAAACATAGATAGACACCTTTCCGGTGCTCTCTTCTTTCAGCTAATATCCATCTAACATTATCAGTGATGTCACTGGTTCCATGCCCTCTTCTGAATCTGGCTTGATTTTTCTGGCAGTTCCATATACTGGTCTATATACTGGTACAGTCAATTATGAATGATCTTTATTAAAATTTTACTTGCATATGATATTAATGGTATAATTCAATAGTTTCTACATTCGGCTGGATCCCCATTCTTGAGATTAGGCACACATATGTGATTTGCCAATTCCTTCAAGGCAGTTTCCACTTCATCCTCCAGTACTATTGGTTTCTGGCCATATGTAACCTTTTGATATGGTAGGTCATCCACCAATTCTTTTTTGTATGATGACTCTGTGTATTCCTTCCATGTTCTCTTGATGTTTCTTGTGTCATTTAATATTTTCACTATAGAATCCTTCACTATTGCCATTCCAGGCTTGAATTTTTTCTTCAAGTATTTATGCTTGAGAAAAACAGTGTGTTCTTCTCTTTTGATTTTGTGTCTCTAGCTCTTTTCACATGTCATTATAATATTTTATTTTGTCTTCTTGAGCTGTCCTTTGAAATCTTCCATTTAGTTCCTTAACTTCATCCTGTCTTTCTTTTCCATTAGCTGCTGGATGTTCAAGGACAAGTTTCAGAGTCGCTCTTGACATGTAATTTGGTCTTTTCTTTTTTTCCCTTCTTTTAAATAACCTTTTCCTTTCCTCATGAATGATGTGTTTGATGTCATGCCACAGCCCATCTGGTCTTCTATCATTAGTGTCTAATGCATTAAACTTGCTCTTCAGGTGGCTTCTGAACTCAGGTGGGATATACCAATGGTCATATGTTGTGCCTCATACACTTGTTCTATTTTTCTTCAGTTTCAGTTTGAACCTGCATATGAGCAGTTGATGATCTGATCTGCAATCAGCACTGGGTCTTGTTGTGACATTTGATATTGGGCTTTTTCATCGTCTCTTTCCATAAATGTAGTCAGTTTAGTTCCTGTATGTTTTATGTAGTGAATTCCATGTGTACAGTCACCATTTATGTTGGTGAAAAAACATATTTGCAATGAAAAGTTCATGAGTCTGACAAAATTCTATCGTTATTCCAGCATGGTTTCTGTCATCAAGATCATATTTTCTGACTATTGAACCTTCTTTTTTTCCAACTTTTTGCATTCTAGTCATTAGTAATTACCAGTACATCCTGATTGCATGTTTGAACTATTTCAGATTGCACAAGCTGGTAAAAATCTTCCCAATATTCATATGTGGACTTGTGATGGGTATGTAAATTTGAATAATAGTCATATTAACTGGCCTTCCTTCTAGGCGTATGGATATTATTCTATCACTGACAACATTGTACTTTGGGACAGATCTTGAGATGTGCTTTTTGATGATGAATGCAACCCCATTTCTCTTTGATTTGCCATTCCCCAGCATAGTAGACCACATGATTATCTGATTTAAAATGGCCCATGGTGGTCCATTTTGGCTCACTGATGCCTAGAATGTCAATGTTTATGTGTTCCATTTCCTTTCTGACAATTTCTAATTTTCCTAGACTCATACCATGTACATTCCACATTCTGATTATTAATGGATGTTTACAGTCTTTCCTCCTTATTTTGAATCATGCCACATCAGCAAATGGAGGTCCCAGGGGCTTTACTCCATTTGCATCATTAAGGTTGACTCTACTTTGAGAAGGTAACTCTTCCCCAGTTGTCTTTTCAATACCTTCCAGCCTGGGGGGACTCATTTTCTGTCACTATATCTGACAGTGTTTCTCTGCTATTCATAGAGTTTTCAATAGCTAATTGTTTTGGTCGTGGTCTGCCAGGTCCTGCTCCCTAGTCTGTCTTAGTCTGGAAGCTTGGCTGAAACCTGTCCACCATGGATGACCCTGCTGGTATCTGTAATACTAGGTAGCATAGCTTTCATCATCACAGCAACATGCAAGCCCCCACAGCATGGCAAACTGACAGGTATGTGGAGGTGTTAGCTTGTTTGTACAGTGGATTACATTGATTGACTTTCAAATATTAGATTAGCCTTGCATTCCTGAAAATAGACCCCACTTGGCTGTGATGTATAATTCTTTTACGTATTGTTGTATTCTGTTTGCTAATACTCTGTTGAGGATTTTTGCAACTATATTCATAAAGAATATTGATGTGTGGTTTTCTTTTTGCACTGTCTTTGTCTGGGTTTGGTCTTACTACCTTTATAAAATAAATTGAGATGTCATTGTTCTTCTATTTCCTGAAAAAAGATCACGTAGAGATGGTGTTAATTCTTCTTTAAATGTTTGACAGAATACTCCAGTGCAAACCTATGGCCATAGATATTTCCCTTTTGGAAGTTAACAATTATAAATTTTATTTTCTTTATAGTTAAAGGGCTATGTAATTTATTTCATATTGGCTGAGTTGTGGTAGCTTGTGCTTTTTGAGGAGTTGGTCCATTCCATTTCATCTGAGTTGTCATGTTTATTCATGTAGAGTACATAGTATTATCTTGTCTGCTTTTTTATGTCTGCAGGGTCTGTTGTGGTATATTCTCTTTTATTTTTGATAATTTCAATTTCCTGGGAGTGGAAGTTACCCTGATTTGTTTTTACTATGGGGACATTTTTATATTATACAAATTATGTATTGTTATAGTCTTATTATAAAATTCCAGTTATTCAGGGTCTGAAGTATGAAGAGTAAAAAATCTCCTCCCATTGCTCTTGTCTTTCTCACCTCCTTGGACCAGCACTGAGTGTTAACAGTTTGGGGTTTGGCCTTCCAGGAGTGAGACTCCCTAAGCAGCACATGGCCACCCAATGGATACTTTCTCCAGACTTTTCAAGCATCATAAGGAATTTCTATGGTAAAATAGGTGGTGGAGGAAGGCAGAGAATGGAGCAGAGGTAGGGCAGAGGGGGAAGACATCCTTATTCTAAAGGTGACAGATAATGTAAAATGACCCCAATGCCAATTTCTGTCCATGGTAATTTCCTTCTTCTAGGACACATGTTTGCCATGAGAATAAAAACTAGTGCCTCATCCATTAGTTACCTCATCATCTACTTTCCTTGTGGTTTTTAGTGATGTCTTGGCATTAGTAGCAGAGGATTCTTCTCATGGATACATCAGATCACATTCTCCAAAGAAAAGCAAAAATTTCTTAAAACCTAAAATCTGGTGTGCTTCTGAGAATGGGCAGTGATCTCAACTAGATTTTCCATGAGTCTAGGCTCCTTCTTCAATCTACAGTATCTCCACATGTTCCACAGGCTATCAGTGATGGGGAGATTTTCTGTGGGCTCATTTGGTGGGGTATCAGATGCAGGAATTTAGGAGCCTACCTCCTGGAGAATATCTAATCCGTCACCAAGAAATAGCATGTAATTTGTTATAACTTTGCTTCACTGTTAATTTAAGCCTGCTGGTGTCCTAGCTGGGTCTCAATTCATCCCTATTTGGAAATCATGCAGGATCATGGTTTTGAGGGTAGTTTATTTGTGCATGCAGCTTTTGGTTAGTTGTCCATCTGCTTGGTTGCCATTGTTCCTTTAGATTTGGTGGCTCCTGTCCCCTGAAGAGGACAGGTTGCCATGATTCTGTTTGTGGGCACAATGGAGGAATATCCTGTCAGAATTTTTGTCATGTCTATCTCTTCAACTACATTTAAGGGCCCTTCTCCATGGTGCACAGATCTCTCTCTGATGTAACCAGCATCTTTTGCACTCCTATTAGGGAAAGAAATGAATAACTGTGTAATTTCAAAATCCTGCTTCTGTTATGTTTCTACAACAGTATTCTATTTTCTTTGAAGGTTAGGATTTTAGAAACAAAAGTGAAGATCACCAGCAAGCTGTTGCTACTTTTAGCTTTGCCATACCTCTACTCTCAGCAGTAAGCACAAAGCTTGCTACCTGCTTGAGGGCAGAAACGAAAAGGTGAATTAAAAGAAACAAACAAACAAAGCCAAAACATGTTAACATCTAAAAATATTCTGTCACATTTGAAAGACAAGAGAGTTGAATTCATTAGAGAAGCTCCATTGGGAAAAACGGGAGAAGGACTTGGCAATCCACTCCCCAAGCAGTCCTGAAACAATCAGCCATTGAAAAACATATGAATAGCAGAGAGGCACTGACATGGTGCTGGGCATGGCACAGTTTCATTCATGGGTTAGGCAATGTTTCATTCGGTTGTACAAAGGGTCTCTGTGAGTTGGACGTGACTCGATGGCACCTAACAACAACAACATTGGGAAAAAAGAATTGTTTTAAAAAATGGGTTTCTGCGGTTGCAGAAACTGTGTTGGACTGAGGTGTATAGAATGCTCTGATATCATCATTGAGATCATGGAATCCTCCTGTGGGCCTGGTGACCTTTGAACTTTAACAGCCACTGTTGCTGTTAAGTGAACACTGGGCAGGGCTGCAGGTTGGCTTAAGTGGTCTGAGTTCTTCAGCCATTTATGAAACTTGATTATTTTTATTTGTATGGAATCATTTCATTGGATTTCCTGAGAGCCAAGAAGGGATACCTTGTAGGGAAAAGTGGGAGCTGGACACTAAGTATCCCCTAAGGGACTCTTCTAGGAGATACTATGAAACGGCGACAAAAGAGGAAACATCTGGAACATGAAAAGTCCACGGATACTGATGAGAAGGGAGGAGGTATGTACTGGGAAACTTGACTTAGGCATAAGTGATTCTGGTTAGCCTGAGCTGCTGCCTTCTTCTTCTTTTTTTTTAGATAGGTAATTTTTAATGTATAAATAAATGAGCTTCACTATGACATTTCTACACTTGCATTTCATTGTACTTTGCTCATGTTCCCTTCCCTTTACCTTCTCATTACCCACCCTCCCATTCCCTTCCTTCCCACCAATTATCCCCCTTTACTTAGGTGTTTTTTTTGTGAGTATGTCTATCTATATATGTACGTCCCAATTTTGACATAAGGGCAACGTAGGTGATATTTCCTTTCTTTTCTCTCATTACCCTCTCTTCTCCTTTCCCCCTTTTCTTTAGTCTGTTATCTTTCCCTACATAGGCCTCTTCTACTTTCATGATCTGAATGTTTTAATAATGACTATACATTGAAGTCAAATATCCACATATGAGAGAAAACATGCAATGTTTCTATTTCTGGAACTGGATTATTTTGCTAAAATGATGTTGTCTAGTTTCATCCATTTTCCAGTGAATGCAATAATTTTGTCCTTTATGGCTGAATAAAATTCCCTGGTGTATATATATATACCACAATTTCCTTATCCACTCATCTGTTGATAGACATCTAGGTTGATTCCATATATTGGCTATTGTGAATAAATGCCACAAGAAACATGAATGACCAGGTATCTCTGTGGCATATTGACTTATATTCCTTTGGATATATATCTAGGAGTGGTATGTTGTTGTTAGGTGCTGTCAAGTCAGGCCCAACTCATAGCCACCCTATGTACAACAGATGAAACACTCCTTGACATTGTGCCATGCCCAGCACTGTATCAGTGCTTCTCTACTATTCGTAGGGTTTTCAATGGCTGATTGTTGTTTTGGGGGGGAGTGGGTTGCCAGGTCTTTCTCCCAAGCCTACGGTAACTGGTATTCCCAGGTAGTGTCTCGTCCAAGTACTAACCAAGTCTGACACTGCTTAGCTTCCAAGATCTGATGGGATCAGATGCCAGGCAGCTGCAGGCAGGAGTAGTATAGCCAGGTCATATAGTTGTTCTATTTTTAGTTTTTTGAGGAACCTCCATACTAATTTCTCTAGTAGCTGCATTCCCACCAGCAGTATAAAAGGGTTTCTTTCTCCTCTCATCCTTGCCAGCATTGTTCTTTGTTTTGTTGATGGTAGCTATTCTGACTGGGGTGAGGTGATACCTCAATGTGGTTTTGATTTGCATTTCCATGGTGGCTAAAGATGTTGAACATTTTTTCATGTGACTGTTGGCTATTTGTTTGAGAAATCTCTGTTCAGTTCTTTTGCCCATTCTTTGATAGGATACTTTATTTTGGTGTTTAATTTTTTGAGTTCTTTATATATTCTAGATACTAATCCCCTGCCTGATGTATAACTGGCAAAGATTGTCTCCCATTCTGTAGGCCATCTCTTCACTCAGATAATTGTGTCTTTTGCTGTGAAAAAGCTTTTTACTTTAATGCAATCCCACTTGTCAATTTTTGCTATTTTGGGGTTTTGGGGTCCTGTTCAGAAAGTCCTTGCCTATGCCTATGTCTTGACATGTTTTCCCTATGTTTTCCTCTAGCAGTTTCAAAGTTTCAGGTTTTACATTAAGGTATTTGATCCCCTTTATACTGATTTTTGTACAACATGTGAGAGAAGGGTCTAATCTTCTACATGAGCATATCCAGTTCTCCCAGCACTATATGTTGAAAAGGGTGTCTTTTCTCCAACTTACATTTTAGGCACCTTTGTCAAATATCAGATGGCTGTAACATGGATTTATTTCTGGATCCTCTATTCTGTTCTTTTGGCATACATGTCTGTTTTTGTGCCACTACCATGTGTTTTTTTGTTACTATAACTTTATAGTATAATTTGAAATCAGGAATTGTGATGCTACCTGCATTGTCCTTTCTGCTCAGGATTGCTTTAGCAATTCAGGTCTTTTGTGCTTCCATATGAATTTTAGGATTGTTTTCTTTATTTTTGTGAAGAATGTCATTGGGATTTTCATAAAGATTGCATTTAATCTGTCGATTGATTTTGACAATACAGCCATTTTCACAATATTAATTCTTCCAGTCCATGAGCATGGGAGATCTTTCCACCTTCTGGTGTCTTCTTCAATTTCTTTCTTTAATGTTGTAAAATTTTTATCTTAGAGGTATTCTACTTCCTTGGTTAGGTTTATTCCGAGGTATTTTATTTGTTTTGAAGCTATTGTGAATGGGTTTGTTTTCCTGGTTTCATCCTCCACCTGGACATTTTTGGTATAAAGAAAAGTTACTGACTTTAGTATGTTAATTTTTTATCCTGCTACTTTGCTAAAAGTGTTTATTAGCTCTAAGAGTTTTCTGGTGGAATCTTTAGGATCTTTTAAGTACAGGATGACATCATCTACAAATAGGGATAACTTGACTTCTTCCTTTCCTATTTAGATTGCTCTCATTTATCTCTCTTGTCTCATTGCTGTGGCTAATAATTCAATTACTACTCTGAATAGCAATGGAGACAGTGGACACCCTTGTGTTGTTCCTGATTTTAGGGATAATGCTTTCAGTTTTTCCCCATTTAGTATGATGATGGGTGTATGTTTTTGGTATATTGTCTTTATTAAGTTGAGATATTCTCCTTCAGTTCCTAGTTTCTTTAAGGCTTTTATCATAAAAGGATGTTGAAGTTTGTTGAAGGGCTTTTCTGCACCTATTGATAGGATCATGTGATTTTTATTTCTGAGTCCATTTATATGCTGTATTACATTTATTGTCTTGTGTATGTTGAACTAGCCTTGCATCTTTGAAATTAAACCAACTTAGTGATAGTGTAGGATCCTTTTTAGTGTGTTGTTGAAGTTGATTTGCAAATATTAAGGATTTTTGCATCAAGCTCTATCAGGGAAATTGGTCTGTAGTTTTCCTTTTTTGATATATCCTTATCTGGTTTTTCAATCAAGGTAATACTGGCTTCATAGAATGAGTAGTATTCTTTCCATTTGTATTTTATGGAATAGCTTGAGAAGCATTGGTGTTAAATCTTCTTTAAGGGTCTTGTAGAATTCAACAGTGAATCCATAGGCTCCTGGGATTTTCTTTGTTGGGAGGCTCTTTATCACTGCTTCAATCTCACTGTTCATTATTGGTTTGTTTAAGTTGTTTATATCCTCTTGACTTAATTTTGGCGGGTCATATGTATCTAGGACTTATGCATCTCATCTAAGTTTTTCAGTTTTTTGGAATATAATTTTTCAAAGTACACCATAATGATTCTCTAGATTTCATTGGTATCTGTTGTAACATTCCCTTTTTCATCTCTAATCTTATTGAGTCTTTTCTCTGTTTCTTTTGGTTAGTTTGACTAGGGACTTGCCAATCTTTTTTATCTTTTCAAATAACCAGCTCTTTGTTTCATCAATTCTTTCTATTGTTCTTATAGTCTCTATTTCATTAATTTCTGCTCTGATTTTTTATTATTTCTTTCCATCTGCTGTTTTTGGGTTGTGTTTGTTCTTCTTTTTCTAAGAGAATGAGGTATATTATTGAATTATTTGTTTGAGTCCACTCTAATTTTTTAATGTAGGCACTCATAGCTATAAGCTTCCCTCTTAGAATCACTTTTTCTGAATCCAAAAAGTTCTGGTAGGTTATGTTTTCATTTTCATTTGATTCTAAGAATT
>VMDO01040142.1:0-12142 GCA_007922755.1 Pedetes capensis | reverse complement strand
AAGTCAACTACTACTTTACCAATAACCATAGAAAAGAAAATGGCAAAATAATGTAGAGTAAGCTATGAAGTTAAAAATTAATTAAGGGAAAAATAATAATAATAAATGAATGAAATAAAGGAAGAGGCCAGGGAAAGGGAAAAATTAAAGAAGCAGCAAGGTTAAATAAAAGAATAGAAAAAAGATAAAGAAGAAAGCAAAAGAATGTGAGAAAAAGTCAAAAAGAGCAAGAGAAAAAAATCTGAGTACAAAATAAAAACTACTAAAGAAAAGTAGGTAGAGGTAAGAAGCAGAATAAAAAATGAAACATAAAAGCTTTTTTTACTTAAAAAATAAGTAAAAACTACACTGAAATCTAGTAGGAAAATGTTTAAAAATGGAAAATTAAAAAAAAGGAAGTTAAGAAGTGACAGAATTGGAGCGGCTTCCTTCTGGGTCCACTGATGTTGGAATCTGCCAGGTGGAGAGGGTGTTGGGTTATAGCTGATGTCTCTTGTCTTTCCTACCATTCAGGGTGGTGTTATACACAGGCTCAGGGTGGGGTTGGCCAAGGGTCTGTTGTCTGTCAGGGCTGCACTCACTTTAGAAGCTTCCCTTCTTTGTATATCAGGAGCGATACTTAGCTTTGTGGCCTGTAGGCTAGACAGGTTCTCACTTGCTGCTGAGATCCACCAGGGTACTCACTTGGGTAGCTAACATCCAAGCAGCGGTAGCTCCTGCATGCATCAGAGAGTCAGGGAAGCAAACAGAGCTCTGAGATCTGTCCTGGCTGAGAGAACCAGGGAACCTGGCACCCCACCTGCCAGTCTTGGTGCTTCTTTCCCTCCCAGCAGTAAACCACCCTGCAGGAAGGAGGAGGCTGCAGAGATTGAGCCATCCATCAGACCTGGGCTCAGAGCGCTCAGTCTCACCTGGCTGCAAACCCTACATGGCAGAGAGGCAGCTCCAGAGGCTGAGGAATTCACTGGCCATGGGCTATCAGCCTCCACAATTTTCGTAAGGTGATGGAACTCCCTCCTTCCCACAGAGGGTAGGGCCACCACCTTTGTACCCTTCACAGCCCAAGCACACTACTTCTTATATGTCTTAGAGTGTCCATGTCTGACCCCTCTCACTGCTGACTGCCTCTTATGGCTCCCTCCTACCCAGATACTGGCAGAGTTTCCCCAGGCTCCCTGAGTTGTGATTGTCCCTTCTTTTCACATCCTAACAGTGGCTCAGTCTCAAACAGTAGGCCACCTCTCAAGATGGCACCCGGCCACAGCCATCTGAAACATGGGGAGCAACAAAATGGATTACTTTTCCAGTGCTGGCCTGCCATGTAGGATAAGTTACTGTCACATCATATCCTTCCACTGGATTTAAGGCTTAAGAACTGTGGCCATGCCCTGTGGCCAAGACTTGCCAGTCTGTTTTCACTAGGGACATCTGGTTTACCTTGTGCTTGTGACTCTGGCTTCCGGGCTTGCTGAATCTGCCTAAACAATGGCTTTCTCACTGCTTTCTCATGGCTGCCTTCTCACTGTGTTCTCAAGGGATTTTTTTCCCTTGGTGTATGCATGCAGAGAGTGAGCTCGTTCTCTGGTGTCTCTTACAAGGACACTAATCATGTTGGGTCAGAGCCCTGTAACCTTAGTTACTTTTATAAATGCCCTGTCTCCAAATGCAGTCACATTGGGGGCGAGGACTTTAACATAAGAATTTTGGAAGAATATAAACATTTAGTTCATGACAAAGAGCTTGATAGAGACCAAGTTTGAACCAAGGTGTTGTGGCTTCATATACTCCACGGGCTTAATAGGGCTCTACTGCTTCTCAAGTCAGCAAAATCTTTTCCTCCATTATCATGCTTGAGCTTTATACTTTATAGTATTTTGCTCTTATTTCCTCTTTCCCTCTTTTTTCTTCTCTTTTCTTTTCTTTTCTTTTCTTTTCTTTTCTTTCTGTCTTTTGTGGCACTGGGCTTTGAACCTAGGGACTCCTCCTGCTAGGCAGGCAACTCTACCACTGAGATATCTATATCCCCAGCCCTTTAAAAAATCAGTTTTATTTTATATTTTTGAGATAGCATCTCACTAAGTTGTTCAAGCTGGCCTTGAACTTGTGATCCTCCTTAGGCTACCTAGTGCCTGTTCTGACTTGACCTTCACTGTTATCTTCTTGCTCGCATCCCTTCTTCAGCACTGGCTTCAGCAAGCATCTCACAGCCTTTTCTTTTTATTCCTTATGCTCTCCCTGCATATGATCATTCATGTTTATACCATCACATTCAATACAGGCATTGTAGGTCCCATCCCAGACATGATGGCTAACATACACGGATTGCTTACTCCATGCTGATTAAGGACTGGGTAGGTACTGTTTCCTTCCATCCTCATGGCAGTTCTTTGAGGGAACCTTTATGAATGTGAGTGGGTCACTTAAGGCCATAGAGCTAGTGGAGGCTCTTATTGAAGTTTTTTTGTTTTTGGAAATTTTCAATGTACACCTTAATGTGATTCATTCTGACATGCTTTTCATTGTGACATTTCCATATATGCATTTTGTTGTACATTACACAGATAAGTTCCCCTTAACCTCTTGTGCACTTCCTCCCCCATCTTGCCCCCCCCACCAAAGACTTCTCTTCCATTTGCTTGTCTTTTTATGGTAATAGTTTTCTATATATCCTTGGGTTTATGTTTTAAGATTGAAGCTTTTTCTGTAGTGAACTTTCTTTTTACATTGTCAGTACTATTACATGAATTTTCTAGTCCATCTATATTAATACCATTCTTTGGTATTGTTGGTGTTACTATAATTATTTCCAGGACTATTAAAGTTGGGCTGTTCACCCTGAGGTCACCCCCTTCCCCATTCAACATTCCTCCTTGTTCCTCCTCTTCCCCCTCTCCTCTCCCAGGATTTCCTCCTTTTGCTAGATTTCTCCCTCCTTCTTTTGCGTTCCCCAAATTGTCCCTTCTCTGCTAGGTTGACTTTGGCTTTTTTTTTTTTTAATGTTCTGGCTTCTGCATAGTTTTTCCTTCTTATAATTTTGATTCAGCTCCCACATATAAGTGAGAACATGTAGTGTTTCTCTTTCTGAGCTTGTGTTCATTCATTTAAAATAATTTTCTCCAATTCCATCCATTTTGCTGCAAATGGCATTATTTCATTTTTTGATAGCTAAGTAGTATTCCATTGTATATATGTATGATAGTTTTTTTTTACCCATTCTTCTGTTAATGGGCACTTTGGTTGGTTCCATATCCTTGCTATTGTGAAAAGTGCTGTATTGAACATGGAGATGCAGGTGTCTCTGTGGTATGATGATACATCTCCCTTTGGGTAAATTCCCAATAGTGTTATAGCTGGGTCATACGGTAGATCAATTTTTAGTTTCTTAAGATACCTCCATATTGATTTCCAGAGTGGTTGGACTAATTTATAGCTCCACCAACAATGTAAGAGTGTTCCCTTTTCTCCACAACCTCACCAGCATTTGTTGTTACTTGTTTCATTGATCTTGGGCATTCTTACTGGTGTAAGGTGGAATCTCAGAGTTGTTTTAATTTGCGTTTCCCTAATGGCTAGGGATATTGAGCATATTTTCATGTGTTTCATGGCTTTTTGGACCTCTTCATTTGAGAACTGTCTATTCAGTTCCTTTGCCCATTTGTGTATTGGGTTGTTTTCTTGGGAATTTTTTTCTTAAGTTCGTTATAAATTCTGGTAATTAGACTTCTGTCCGATATACAGGATGTGAAGATTTTTTCCCACTCAGTGGAGATTTCCTTGACTCTATTGATTATTTCCTTTGCTGTACAGAAGCTTTTTAATTTCATGTAATCCCATTTATCTATTCTTCTTGCAATTTCTTGAGCAATTGGAGTCCTATTAAGGAAATACTTTCCTATGCCTATATGTTGGAGTGTATTACCTATTCTGTCTTTTATTAATTTTAAAGTTTCTGGTTTTATTGAGGTCTTTTATCCATTTTGAGTTAACTCTCATGCATATTGAGAGATGTGGATCAGTTTTCATTTTTCTGCAAGCAGATGTCCATGTTTCCCAGCACCATTTGTTGAAAAGGCTGTCCTTTTTCCAATTTACTTGCTTTGCTCCTTTGTGAAAAATTAGATGGGTATAGGTGTGTTGAGGTCTTTCTGGATCTTCCTATTCTGTTCCACATGTCTTCAGGCCTATTTTTGTGCCAGTACCAAGCTGTTTTTGCCACCACTGCCCTATAGTATAGCTTAAAGTCCAGGATTGTGATTCTGCCTGCAGGAGTTTTGCAGCTTAAGAGTGTTTTGGCTATAGGTGGTCTTTTGTGATTCCATATGAATTTTTGTGTCATTTTTTCTATTTCTGTTAAGTCAGTCAGTCGAATCTTAATGGAGATTACATTAAATCTATAAATTGCTTTTGGTAGGACAGCCATTTTTACTATATTGATTCTCCCTATCCAGGAGCAGGGGAAGTCCTTCCATTTTTTAGTGTCCTCTGCTATTCCTTTCTTTAATGTTTTGAAATTTTCCTTGTAGAGATCTGAAGGGTCTTGCATTAGATTTATTCCAAGGTACTTAATTTTCTGGTGGGCTATGCTGAAAGGTATCGTTTCTGTAATTTCCTTCTCTTTCAGGTTATATTTGGTGTGAAGGAAAGCTATTGATTTTTGTGTGTTGATTTTATATCCTGCCACTTTATTGAAGGAGTTGATTAGATCTAAAAGTTTTCTGGATGAGGTTTTGGGGTCTTTTAGGTATAGAATCATGTCATCTGCGAATAAGGATAGTTCGACCTCTTCATTGCCAATCTGTATCCCTTTGCTTTCTCTTCTGATTTTCCTGGCAAGGACTTCAATTACTATGTTAAATGGAATAGGAAAGAGAGAACATCCTTATCTTGGGCTAGATGTAAGAGAAATGGTTTCAGTTTTTCTCCATTTAATATAATGTTGGCTGTAGGTCTGTCATAGATGACTTTTATGGTGTTAAGGTATTTTCCTGTTATACCTATGTTCTCCAGCGTTTTTATCGTGAAAAGGTGTTGCACTTTGTTGAAGGCCTTTTCACCATCAATTGAGATGATCATGTGGTTTTTGTTTGCCACTTTGTCTATATGTTGGATTACATTAATTGATTTCCATATGTTGAACCAGCCTTGCATTTGTGGAATAAATCCCACTTGGTCATGGTGAATAATCTTTTTAATATGTTGCTGGATTCAGTTTGCCAGGCTTTTGTTAAGGATTTTCACATCTATATTCATAAGGGAGATGGGTCTATAATTCTCTATCTTAGATGAATCTTTTCCTGGTTTAGGTATCAGGGTGATGGTAGCTTCATAGAATGAATTTGGGAGCGTTCCCTCTTTTTCTACTTTTTGGAATAGTTTGAGGAAGACAATTATTACATCTTCTTTGAAAGTTTGGTAAAATTCTGCTGTGAACCCATCAGGATTTGGGCTCTTCTTTGTTGGGAGACTTGGTTACCTTTCCTATTTCAGTATATGTAATGGGCTTGCTAAGGTCACTTATGTCTTCTAGAGTTAGCTTTGGTAAGTCATATGTGTTAATAAATTTATCCATTTCTTCTGTATTTTCATATTTTAGGGAATATAATCTCTCATAGTAATCCCTGACGATTTTCTGTATCTCATTGTAGTCAGTGGTTATGGACTGGTTTTCCTTTGTAATCCTTACTATGTTAGTTTTTTTCTTTTTTTGATGAAATTGGCCAGAGGACTGTCTATTTTATTAACCTTTTCAGAGTCTTATTAATTTTATTAAAGTTTTCTTTGTCTTATTGATTTTTTGAATTATCTTTTTAGATTCTAATTGAGATATTTCTCCCTTCATTTTTGTAATTTCTTTTTGGGTACTCCTTTTAGGATTTGTTGTTGAATTTCTAGTGTCTTAAGGTGCGTCCTTAGGTCATTTATTTGGCTTTTCTCCACCTTATTGATGAAGGCACTTAATGCTATAAACTTCTCTCTTAAAACCGCCTTTGCTGTAACCCATTTGTTTTGGTAGGATGTATTTTAGTCATTATTTGATTGCAGGAATTTCTTAAATTCTGTTTTGATTTCTTCAGCAACCCATTGGTCATTCAGCAGTGTATTATTTAGTTTCCATGAGTTTGTAAAATTTCTGGAAATTATTCTTGCTTTTGAGTTCCAATTTTATTCTGTTGTGGTCTGATAAGGAACTGGGAATAATTTCTACTTTTTTGTATTTGTTGAGGGAATTCTTAAGTACTAGCATATGATCTATCTTAGAAAACATTCCATGTTGAGCTGAGAAGAATGTGTATTCCTCATCATGTGGATGAAATATTCTATATATATATCTGTGAGATCCAATTGGTTTAGGGTGGAGATTAGATTCGACGTTTCTCTATTGACTTTCTGTTTTGATGACCTGTCTCTTGATGAAAGTTGGGTATTGAAGTCTCCCATGATTATTGTGTCTGGTCCAATAAAGTTCTTTATGTTCCAGAAATTTTGTCTTATAAAGCTAGGTGCCCCAGTGTTTGGGACGTAAATATTTAGGAGCGTTATTGGTTCCTGATTGGTTGTTCCTTTTACTAAAACGTAGTGTCCTTCTTTGTCTCTTCTAATTAGTTTTGGATTGAAAGTTAATGTGTCTGATACTAGAATTTCAATACCTGCTTTTTTTTTTTGTTTCCCCCCTGCTTGGTATATTGTTTTCCAGCCCTTAATTCTAAGTCTCTTGCAGTCTTTGTGAGTTAGATGAGTTTCTTGAATACTACATATTGAAGGTTTATGTTTTTTCATCTAATTGGCTAATCTCTGTCTCTTTATTTGGTGAGTTCAGACCATGTACATTAATAGTGATTATTGAGTAGTGTCTATTGTTATGCATCAATCATTACATGTTACTGGCTTATGAATCATGGTTGCTTTGTTCCTTTCTTGGATTGGCTCATCTCAGCTAACCAAGTCTTTGGTTTCCTGTATAGGATTGTGTTATGTCTCCTGGATGTGGTAATTGATTTATAATCCTTTGCATAGCTGGTTTGGTGGTTGCAAATCGTTTGAATATGTCAATATTATGGAATGTCTTATACTCTTTATCTATTTTCAAAGATAATTTTGCTGGATATAATATTCTTGGTGGGAAATTGTTCTTTTTTAGGATGTGAATTACCTGTGTCCAAGCCTTTCTAGCTTTTAGTGTTGATAATGGAGAAGTCTGCAGTAATTTTGATACATTTTTCTTTAAACATCATTTGGGATTTCTGCCTTGCTGCTTTCAGGATAGCCTCCCTGGTTTCTAATGAAAGCATTTGAGCTATGATATGTCTTGGGGATGACCTATTTTGATCTATTCTGGATGGGGTCCTGAATGTTTCAGTTGTGTATGTATCCATATCCTAGATTATCTCTGGGAAGTTTTCCTTGAGGATATCATATGCTAGATTTTCTTATCCTCTGGTGGATCTTTCTTCTCCTTCAGGGACACCCTGAATTCTTAAGTTTCATTTTTTCATTCTGTCTGAGGTTTCTTGGAAATATTTTTTAAATTCCTTCATCATTTTTTCCATTTGATTGTATATATTTAATTTCTTGAATTGTGTCTTCAGAGTCTGAAATCTTTAGTTCAGCTTCATCCAGTCTCGATGAAAAGGATTCTTTTGCAGAGTTTAATTCATTTAGTTTAGTTTGCATGTCAGTGATTGTTGCTTGATTTTTCCTAATCATTTTTAGCTGGGAGGATATAACAGACTCCAGATGAGATACCTTCTTGTCAAGGACTTCACAGGTGCTGATGGTATTCGTTTTGATTTCTCTTAGCATATTTATAACCATAACTCTGGATTCCAATTCAGAGAGCTCTAGGAGTTGAGATTCATTGAAGGAATTTGTTGGGGGGCTTTGGTCTGTGTGGTCTTCAGATCCAGCCTGCCCCTTTGTGGTTCTTGTAGGTTTACTTTGTTTGCCTATACTATGGTCTGGGATATAGATTTTGTATTTTTGTAAGTGTGCAGAGTTTCTCCCTCTGTTATTCCTTTGAGTCTGTGTGGTGATGAATCTCTGGCGCTTTATTTTCACTCCTCAGCCCCGTATTTTACAGCTTCAAAACCCTAAACAAGATCTATTGCAGACTCTGAATTCAGTTCTGTCCCACTCAGATTCCCTCTGATCCCTGAGATCCCAGACACTGGGTTGCTTACTGGGTGTAATGCAATTCCTTGGTTGTCTAGTCTGTGGGGGCTCTTACTGTAGTTCACCAGCCCTACTTGACTCTTAATGGGCTTAGTTGTTAATCCGATCTCCTAGGTTCAGTGGACCATCAGCTCGTGGCACTTTTCTCTTCGTTCTATCCTCTCCTCTCCTCAGTTTTCCATTCTCCAGTTCACTATTCCAATGGGGCTGGGGGCTAGGGAGGCAATAGATTCTGTTTCTCTGCTGGGGGGTGAGAAGGGCAAGGATATGGTGAAAGAATAGGGAGAAAGAGGAGAGAGAGAACAGAGACTAATAGAAATTGAAGTCAAAGTTAAAGTTAAAATTTAAGGATAAAATAATTAACTAAAATAAAAACATATATAGAATAAGAAAAAGAGGATAATAGAAAAAAGAAGGGAAAAAAGAAACAATGCACATACACACACTCCTACACCAAAAAATAAAAAATAAAAAAAATTAAAAAATAAAATAATACACACATACACAAAAATACTTGTATGCTCTTACAAGAGGTATCTGAACTATGAAGAAAATAAGGATGAAGTGAACACTGCAGAACTCAGGCTGCCAATGTTTTTCACACTGCCCACGGCAGAGTTAAATCTTCTGAGAGGGCCTATCTCGCTTCCTTAAGGCCACTGACTTTGCTGCAGGAAAGGGGCTTTTCCCTGCCAGCTTTTTGTTGTTGTTGTTAGAAGCGGGCTGCGTTAGGGGGACGGGTTTCTGTGCAGCTTCTCTCTGCCGAGTGGATATGGCAGGTAGCCCTGTGATCCCCTGGGTTTAAGTGGTGCACAGGGTGCCCTTAGAGTCTGCCCCGGAAATACTCCATATCTGTTGTATTGTCAGATAGGCAGTGGAACCTTTGGGGGCCTTCCTGTAATTCTCCCTGCCCCACAGAGTTCTGGCACCAATTCCCCAAATCGGAGATCTCTGCCCCAAAGCCTACGGCATGGGGAGAATATGGCTGCTATAGTGAGGTCTTTAATGCTGGACTCTCTGTCCACTTGAGAGATCCAAATCCCGTATGGTCTCGCCACTCTTGCCCTGTAGTGGGCGGGATTATATCCCATCACCCCTGTTGAATCTGCAGCCTGTCTAGCTGTGCAGCAGTCAGGCTCGAAACTGCCCTGGAACAAAGTGCACCCCTGTGCCCCTTGCAGGAGTGCAGTCAGGCTCTGCCTGCATAGGACTCAGTCACTTCTGCAGACCCTAGCCGATTCCACGATGCAGTGAGACTATATTGAATTGCCTCCGGTGCATCTGTGGTCCGAGTGCACGTGTGCCCATGCAACTGCCCTGCCACAACAGGAGGGAGGGAGCCGTGCCGCAGCTCTGGGCATGCTCTGCTGGTGCATGTTCCCCAGCCCCTTCTGCATTCACTCCCCGTACCCACTTCAGGATGGATGGGATAATAATGTATCATCTCTGGTGGATCTGAGGCCTGCGTTCCTGTGTGAGGATCCTGCACCTGCCCAGAGACTCTGGCTGAGCAGCAGGCACTGCTTAGGGATGGCCACTCTGTCTGCCACCTCTTGGTAACTCACCCGGAGCTTGCAGTCTGTGTCCCCTGGGCAGGGTGTTGATGTGATGCCAAGGCTGTATTCCGTGTAGGGTCCAGGTACCCATGGGTGTGTGCATGGGGTCCTCTCTGAAACTCGGTGATTGGCCATCTGTGAAATGGCGACTCAGCTGCTGCCCCTTACGTAGATCCTCTGGACCCCAATCCGCGAACTAGATGCTCGTCCAGTTCCCTCTGCTGTCTCCAATCTAAACCATCACTGTATCTATCTAGTCAATGTGTGCTCCAAACCATTAATAAGGCTTCCCTCTACTCCGGGTCATAAGACATGTCCTATCTGTCAGCCATCATGTGTCTCTCATGTGTCTTTCATACTGAGATGTTTGCCTTCAGAGTCCATAAAGTTAAATACAGTTTTATGAGTTTTCCCCAGGTATTCAGATTAGAGTATACATAAATTTTGATTTAGGACATTCTGTCAGCATTGGTCAATTCATGTGTGGGCTTTCTGTTTTATTATCTTTCATTTTATTTTGCTAATTCATTTGTTCCTTATTAAAAAGGTTGTAGTGATCCCTTACAAATTCTTGCTCAGGTCCATGTATGTTACATACTTGCTATATCTGTTGATATGTTTCTTTCTCATTTTTGTTCTGCTTCTCTTGCATAGATGCTTTGTTTTTCATTTGTTATTCCATTGCTTTTTCTAAAGAAGGTATGTTTTGTGGATAAATATACACTATTCAGATATTCTGTTGTTTTCTTGTGTTAATTTTGGTAATTTGATTCATTTAAGGGATTTTTCCATTTTGTCCAATTTGTCTACCTATTACTTTTTAAACTTATTTAATCTTAAATTACCTGCAGCTGTACCACTGTAGCATTTGATCCTGTCAGATCTCAGAAGGTAAGCAGGTTGGGCTTGGTTAGTTCTTGGATGGGAGATGGCCTGGGAACACCCAGTGCTATAGGCTTGGGAGAAGGACCTGGCACTCCACTCCCAAAACATTCAACCACTGAAAACCCTATGAATAGCAGAGAAGCAGTAACAGTACAGTTTCCCCTGTTGTACACAGCGTTGCTATGAGTTGGACACTGACTCGACAACACCTAACAACAACAACAACAATCTTAAATTGTAAATTTTATGTGTACTTCATTAAAAAGACAAAAATGAATTAATATTTGTGCTTATTCTTATAATACCATTAAAAATTGGCCAACATTCTCACAAAAGCTAAAAATAAGATTGTTTCAGTATACCTGTGTGCAAGTGTGTGTGTAGTTTCTGGGCTTTTTTTTCCTTTTTTTGAGGATTATAAAACGTGTATCTGCTTTGTTGTTGTTGTTAGGTGCTGTCGAGTCGAGTCTGACTCATAGTGACCCTATGTACAGCAGATTGAAACACTTGCCGATTCTGTGCCAGACAAACCATCTTATTTATGTTTAAGCCCATTGTTGCAGACACTGTGTCAATCCATCTGGTGGAGGGCTTTCCCTCTTTTGCGTTGACCTGCCACTCTTCCAAACATGATGTCCTTCTCTAGGGATTGTTCTCTCCTGACTACTTGTCCGAAATATGTAAGACGCAGTTTGGCCATTCTTGCTTCCAAGGAGCACTCTGGTTGTACTTCTAGGATAGATTTGTTGTTCTTTTGGCAGTCCATGGTATATTCAATAGACGTCTCCAGCACCACAATTCAAAAGCATCAATTCTTTTTCTGTCTCTCTTGTTCAATGTCCAGCTTTCACAACCATATGATGCCACTGAAAATACCATGGCATGAGTCAGACGCACCTTCGTCTTCAATGAGATATCTTTGCTTTTCAGTAGTCTAAAGAGATCTTTTGCCATAGGTTTTCCTAGAGCAATGCGTCTTTTGATTTCTTGACTGCTGCTTCCATGGGTGTTGATTTATAGAGCCAAGCAAAGCAAAATCTTGGACAACCTCAATCTTTTCTCCATTTATTGTGAAGTTGCGTGCTGACTCAGTGGTAAGGATTTTTGTTTTGTTGATATTTAGTCGTAACCCATATTGAAGGCTGTGATCTTTGATCTTCATCAGTAAATGTTTTAAATCGTCTTCACTTTCAGCAAGCAGAATGGTGTCATCTGCATAACGCAGGTTGTTAATGAGTCTTCCTCCAATCTTGATGCCACGTTCTTCCTCATAAAGTCCAGCTTCTCGGATTATTTGCTCAGTGTATAAATTGAAGAGATAGGGTGAAAGTATACAGCCCTGACACGCACCTTTCTCAACTTTAAACCATTCAGTGTTTCCTTGTTCTATTCGAACAACTGCCTCCTGGTTCATGTACAGATTTCTCATGAGCACAATTAGGTGTTCTGGTATTCCCATTTTCTGAAGTGTTATCCATAATTTGTTATGATCCACACAATCAAATGCTTTTGCGTAGTCAATAAAACATAGA
>VMDO01040141.1:0-12149 GCA_007922755.1 Pedetes capensis | reverse complement strand
GAAACTTTAAAACTCATAGAAGGCAAGATAGGCAATACACTCCATCATATAGGCATTGGAAAAGATTTCCTTAATAGGACCCCAATTGCTCAAGAAATTGCAACAAGAATAGATAAATGGGACCACATCAAATTAAGAAGCTTCTGCACAGCAAAAGAAACAATTAACAGAGTCAAGGAAACCTCCACAGAATGGGAAATATACCCGGACATTTCAATGATTGATCTGGCTGTGTAGAAGAGGTTATGTCCTAACACAGTGTACTTTGTGTTTCCAGCCAACAGAGATACTTGGACCTGGGCATGGGACCACATGGCTGATGGCTGGTGGCTGCCACAGAATAGGGCTAAAGATACATGAGATGTTAGCTCTGAGAAAGATAGAGCTGGTAATTGATATTGATGTCAGATCTGCATATATACCTATTGATGTATAATTACAAGCTGAGAGAATCACCGAGAAAGGTCCATATGAAAAGACTAAACTTGTGGGAAATTGTGCAGTGATTAGAAGAGAATTTTACTGTTTTATATGACTTTCAATAATGATAATACTATAATTGTGTTTTTAAAAAAAATTTTAAAAAGATCAGTAAATTGTCATACATTGTTATAATGAAATTCTTTGTAGCCATTTAACAGCATGTTGAAAAAGATAACTATATAAAAGGCATAATGCTCATGATAAGTGAAAGAAACCTAAAAAAAAGTACATAAGGGAAAGAATTGAGAATGTAATGGATGTTTAATGTTTTAAAACACAAATTGTCATATCTTGTTTGGTCATATAAATAATATGATTAGAAGGGAAGGAGAGAAAGAAACTAGTAAAGGATTAAGAGACAAACAAATATGCCTACCATAAAAATAGATTTCAGAGAATTAATTGTATATGAAAAAGACATGGGAAAGCACTTGTTTTGGACACAGACATAATTTTGAATTCTACCATTACCAACCTTGAAATTAATCCTGTTTGAGCTCATAGTTTCACACCTGTTAACAAGAAAATCAATATCTCATAGGATTTCCATTATGGAGAATAACAAAGATATATTTAAAAGGCTTTGAATAAATGGAAGGAATAAAGATGCAATAATAACAAATAGAAAAAGTTTAAACAAGTTCCTTTTGGTTGTAGAAAATGAAGGAATTGTGTTCACATTACTTGTCTTCTCTCATTTTAATTTCTTTATTATTTTGGTAATTGGTTAGTTACTAGTGCTTTCTAGAAACTCACAAAGAAATCCCAGGATTCAAAGCTAAGCCTCAATATTTACAAAGGTAATGAGTCTGTCAGCCATGGGAAGTCAAGTGCTCTTACTGTTTGGTATTTCTAACCTCAAACCTAACCTAAAGGGACACCTTTCTTGGGGGATAACAGTTCATTTGTCTTCATGCTAACTCTATCAAGGAATTTTCCTGTGCAGAAAACAGCTAGTTTCACTAAGCTCTGTAAGTGCAATGTTTTTTATGTAGTGTACTGACAGCCAGTAACCAAACCTAATCCGTCAAACTCATTTCACCTAAGACCTCAAGTATAGCTCCAATTCTGATTCTTAAGTTAAAGGCATCACTGAAGTACTTAGTTCCTGACCTTTGGTTTTGAACACATACTATTCTACACTTTGGAGTAGGGGAAGTATATTTCTCTTGGCATAAAAAAAATAGTTATTATTTTTGAGTATTGCATTTAAAAAATACTATGTTTACTCTATAATTTGCCTATAATAGTTGCAAGATTGCAAACAGCCTTTGATTAAATTATTCCTTTGCATTAGTAATTTTACAGCTTAGTAAATTACACGCTTTTTATTTTTCACTTACTATTTGAATTTTTTGGAAATACTACATTATTTTTGGTAAGATAAAAACTTACATGTTTTAATTTTGTCTAAGTTTCAAAAACTAACCACAAGAATTTGGATGCATTGCAATGATCCTTAAAATAAAAAAATAAAAATCTGATTGTTGGGCACTGTGGCACGTGCGTGTATTTCCAACGATTTGAGAAGGAGAGGCAGGAGGATTTTGAGTTCAAGGCAGGCAGCCTTTTCAAAATAAAAAATAAAAAAAGAGTCTGAGAATACAGCTCAGTGGTGGAGCACTAGCCCAGCATGTGCGAGGCCCTGGTTCAACATTCCGGTACTGCAAAAATAAACAAACAAACAACAAATAAATAAATAAATCTAACACTTCTAATTCATGTACTTATAAAGTGTATCTTCATGTGCCATGGATGCATTTTAATACTTTCTCAATATTATTTTGGCCAGAAACTCAATATTTCTCAATTTCAAGAGGGCAGTCAAGCAAGTATTTGCAAATTATTTCTCCCTGGCAAAAGAGCTGCCTTTTACTTTCTCATGGGTTTGTAAAATGATTTGGCATTGTTTGGGTCAAGGACTATTTTCTGCTTTCAGAAGCATTTACTTGCCAGGTATGTACTGTGTAACTATTTTAACCCACACATGTTATCTATCAGTAAACTAGTTAAGATCATTCTGTTGTTAATGCTCTTGTTTCACTAACATAACTGACTACTATTTTGTGGGGAAACTAATAACAATTTAGAAAGAAACATTAAGTTTTAGGGTGATGTGTGCCTTTTTTTAAAGCATTAGGTTACCAAAGAATCTTTATGTGTACTAGTTTTAATACTCAAAAACCAATAGGTCAATTTCAACATTCAAAATTGGTCTAATATTGCTTTAAAGCAAAGGAGAACAAACATTCCTAGATTTAAGTAAGTTCTAGTATTTTCTTTTAAAAAATACACGTGATTCCAACGAGTGTAAATCATGTTGTTAAATGCTACGTATGTAAATTTCTTGGCTCTTTAAAGGAAACAGGACATTTTATTTCAGATTTAGGGAAGAAAAGAGTTTTCTTTTTCTTATTTCTTGATGATGTTTAAATCTGTCAAAAAACTAATTTTATATAGTGTAAATTTTATATAGTGTAAAAACTTTGGCACTAATTATAAGATCAGAAGTAACTGTTAAGAAATAATATTTGACCATATATAACTTTTCTGGAAGTTATATTTCTGGAAGAAATACTTTATGATTATTACTTCAATCATAAAATTTCAATTAGAAGTTATTTTAATGTATTGAAATAATTTAGAAACAAGTGTTTTCAGAACATCAGATTGAACTATGAACATGTAAATTCTTACCACATTCTAGTATATCCAAATGCAAATGTCTCATTTCAAGTAGGCTTAAAGATCATAAAAGGATATATAAGTTTTTTCCAATATGTGAGTCAATTTGGAAGATGGTACTGGTTATTTTAAGTAAGCATCTACCATCTAGTTAAACACATGAGATTAAAGCATAAAAGATCTCTGAACATATTTGCTTAGTTTTAAGGGCCCAAAAGATGGTAACATTTGCAATTCAGCCTCAGTAAAGAAGATGGAAAAAGTTCTTACTATGTTAAATTGCTTGGAAAACTTCCCCCAAATTAAGCTTACTATAATATTTTTTAATCTCAGATAAATAATGTTCAAATGCCATCTCCACAGTTATTATGTTCTCCAATTGCCCCCGGACATCTCCATCTTTCTGTGTTGATCTCTGCATCACAAGACAATAAAAGCACCTGCCCCCCTAAACAAATAGACTGCTTTGGTTCCTTGGTGGCTCCTCAAGGGATTGTTCACATATCCTCAAGGGATATGTGTTCAAAGACACATAATTCAGTCAGGTAGGTTGTTCTTCTTTTTCTGATAAAATGTCGATTTACATGACCTTTTATGAGTAAAATATTATTTTGATTGATTAAGCCCATTATTTAGGCACCACATTAAACATGCTGGGATTTGGCTCAGTGGGTAGAGCGCTGTGCTGCAGTCTCTGAGGTCCTGAGTTCAATTCCCAGCACTGCAAAAATGGGAGAAGGGCCTGGCAATCCACTCCCAAGGCAATCCCGAAACAGTCAGCCATTGAAAACCCTATGAGGGTAGCTATGAGTCGGATACCGACTCGACGGCACCTAACAACAACAACAACAACATTAAACATAGCTTCAGGGTTCCCTACTCAAAAATAAATCTGTAATTTTACATTACTCCTCATGGTGTTAGTATTCTAATATGTAGATTTCAGATTATTTTCTTATTTTTCTTTTTCACTGTGGTTTTGCATGGCTGGTTATAGTCTCAGCTCTCACTTCCAATCAAACTTGTTTACAAATTCACTTAGTGACCTTCTACAATAGTTTGAGGACAGTGGGGCAAAAATCCCATTGGTCTCAAATGTCTTATTTTCCACTTACTATAGTTCTCATGGAGCTGGGATTTAGCTCAGTTGGTAGAGCGCTGCGCTGCAGTCTCTGAGGTCCTGAGTTCAATTCCCAGCACCACAAACATGGGAGAAGGACCTGGCAATCCACTCCCAAGGCAATCCCGAAACAGTCAGCCATTGAAAACCCTATGAGGGTCGCTGTGAGTCGGATACCGACTCCACGGCAGCTACCATAGTTCTCATGTTTCTCATCTACAAATTCCTTCTGTAAGTCAAAGCCATGTTCCTCTAAAATCTATTTATTATCAAGTACATGCCTGTGGGAATTTATTTAGTTCACCTCAATAAACATGTATTGAGAGATTTTTGGTTTTTTCAAACTCACACTTCAGGGAAAATGAAGAAGGACACAGCAACTGTCCTTAAAGAGCTCAGAATACAATGAGTAAGGCAAATATTTAAGTGGATAATTTAAACATGTCCCATGTACTGAAGGAACAGAGAGGAAATCTACCTACTACAGTCTGGTCTTGGGGGCCATATTGGCCAACATCATGGGAAATATGATGAGTTGTGTTGGTTCTTGAGGATGAGTAGAAGCCAGCCTGGTGTGAAGGTATATGTGTGTGAGTGTGTGTGTGTGTGTGTGTGTGTGTGTGTGTGTGTGTGTGTGTGTGTGTGTAGAGAGAGAGAGAGAGAGGGGAGAGGGAGAGGGAGAAAGAGGGAGAGAGAGAGAGAGAGAGGGATTGGAGGGAGGAAAGTTGAGCCTTGGTCTGGATGGATGGTAGAAAGATGGACATTCTAGCAAAATTTATGTAACTCATATTAACATGTTTCATAAAGGTATGGAAATATACTATATCCGAAGGGGTTGGATTTTAAGTCATTTAGTTATGAGAAGAAAATAGAGGGAAAAGAAACTAGAGAAGTAGATGCGGTTAGGGCACTGGCCTTTATATTCCATCTTAAGGATCGTAGGAGGTAGAGTAACTTTGAAGCAGAGTAATGACAGGTTAGATTTGTAGTTGAAAGAAGTCCTTTCAGCAAAAATGCAGAGGAATGGATTTCAAGGAGGGCAAGTCTGGAGTGGACCAGATGTCAAGTGGAAGGCTATGGCAAGAGTCCTGCCTTGATTAAGGACAGTGATAAAATGTAAGGAAAGAAGATGACAGATTTGAAGGAAAAAATAGCCAGCCATGCTTTTTTCTCCACCATTAACCTTTTAGTGTAGATTGATTTGTTGCTAGAGAGAAGTACAGGAAACAGAGAAGGAAACCAGTGTGTATAAGGAGACAGTGGTAGTGAAGATTAAATAGGTTAATACACATGGACAGTGCTGTAAAAGCAATAGTGTTTGCTATTATTATTACCAGGGACAAGGAAGACTAAAAATCAGAATGATGTACTGACCTCAGCAGCTGGAGAGCTACATTCATGGTCTGGACATCTGCTAGAAGGGCATTTGCTGAGAAGGGAAGACATGCAGTAAAGTGAGTCTTGTTGGGCACAAATAGTAACTGTCTTGAAGACACACCAATGCATCCAGGGAACACAGCATAAGTAGGGTGTGCTCTGAGCAACGTTATGGACAGAAGAAATGAAGATGTTTGGATTAGCCCCAGCTTTTGCTGTCCCCTAAATTACAGAATGCCCTTAGAGCCCCCAGAAAACAGGTACCATTGCATTGTCATTTCTTAACATGTCTGAAAGTACACTAGGAAGATGCAAAAGTATGTGAATAGAAATCCATAGAGGTGCCACATGTACATTCCATCAGCATTTTGCTTTGCTCAAGGATTTTTGTTGGGCCTAAAAAAAATTGATCTGTTTGGAAAGAGGATTTGCATTTGCAAATAGATTTGCAGACAGATCCAACAAACAGGACTTTGCCATTTGCAAATCCACTTGAAACATCTGGGTTCCTGTCTCGCTCAGAAATTCTTATATAAATGGACAACTGTAAGATCATAGTTTGAACACGGTTTAAAAAGTCGAGATAAATGCTAAATAATTTAAATAATTTTGTTGCTTTTAAAAGCAGAACCTATTTTGTTAACAAAATAAAAGTATAAGTAGAAACTAAATTTTTTCTGTTGAAGGAGAAGAAAATAAATGAAAGCAATTAGGAAACAACAATAAAAGCACCTTGACTTTGTTAACTGGAGAAAGGTTGTGTGACATTTCAGTGAAACAAGCTTACTAATGACAGTTTTAATTTAGGCTTAAATTCTACTTCTACTCTTAATGGTGAAAGAAATAACAGAAAACTGTACTGATAACTTATTTATTGTGGCTCTGGAGGTATGTTTCTATGCACATTTTATATTAAATAACCAGTGAAGTTCTTCTCTGGTTAAAAAAAGCATTATAATATAGCCAATATAAGATTTACTCAGGCTGTATTTATATTATACCAGTAGACTATCAGAATTCCACTAATGCTCCATTGATATCATCAATGAAGAAAAAAGTCCAAATGGATGCATTCCTTCTACTCCACCGGGTCTGTAATGAAGCAGCATTATAGCAGCTGCTGTCTTTTTAAGCAGCTTGGTTTATATTTTTTTCCACCCACCCAGATATCACTTGGTATATTGCAAGATTCTCCAGAAAAATGTCTTTTGACCTTGTGGCCCTTCCCTTTTATGATCTGTATTTTTTTCAAGAACCCTAGCATCTATTTGCTACTATGGTGGTATGTGGTAATTTGAAATGTACCATGGAAATTTCAAGAAGAAAAGAAGAGTTTGACATTAATACTATCAAAAGCATCTGTGCCAATAAATCCTAATATTTCAAACATTTCCTAATATTAGAGTCTTGTATCTTTTAGTGATATGATGGAGAATCTGCTAAAAGAGTTGAAATCTCATCTACTCTTTTTCTTGGTTAAAAAACTTATATAGAGCTTCTACAAAGGTAAAGTGGATATTTTTTCCAAACTGTAAAAGTATGGTGATGAGCTAGATTCCTGTCCAGTTAACCTGTTTGTTTCATCTGTTGGCATAACACCCATTGCCATTGCTAAATCTTTCATGCAGCAACATGCTCTTATTGCTAAGATTGCCTAAATGACCTGCCAGGTCTGTTGACATTAGTTCATTCTGTGTGTGTGTGTGTGTGTGTGTGTGTGTGCATGGGTGTGTATGTGTGATTTGACATTTGGCATACATCTACCTCCAAAGATAGGAAATATTTCAAAGCTAAGAGTTTTTTCTTTATTAATGTACATCATAATGTGATTCATTTTGACATGCTTTTCATTGTGACAATTTTCATATATGCAATTTGATAAACATTATTCATATAGGTTACCCCTTACCCTCCCCGAAGGAAAAATAATGTACGTAAAGAAACCAAAAGAAAATACGGCAAAGATATTTCATTAATGAATGCACTAATCCCTGCAAACAAGGAATAAAAGCAGTTCTTGAGTGATGGTAACACTCAAGCTAACTTCTGAATTCTGAAGGATGAAGTTCTAGATTTCCTATGGTAGAAATGTTATTCATACTGTAGATATTCAAAACATGTTCTCCTCATTTCCCAACCACTGTTTCTCTGAGTTGCCACATTTCACGTTAATTGATTAAGGAGCATTACTCTTAGATGTATTAGGATGTCCGGTAATGGATTCTTCCTTACTCTTTCATACACCAAAACTCCTGTTTGTTTCTCATCTGGATTTTTCCAATAAAGACATATTTTTCACCATGTGTCTATTGTCAACATCAACCACTTACATGCTATCCTAGATTCCTTCTCCATTCTCTACAATAAACAAGTCATTCTTGACCTACTGATTTCCACACAATTCAGCTTTTCGTTCCATTCATCATATTTAGCTATCCTGTCACCTTTTAAGGTTAAGTTTTCAGGATGATTCTCTTTGGTTATCATTATTCTACTTGAATATACTTCAAAAGTTTATTTTATTCTTATTTCTTTTCAATTATTTTATACCATTATCAATGGTATTTCTAGAATATTAAACTGCGTATGATCCTCTTCTACTTTAGAAGATGTCAGTGATTTTCCATTATGTTAATAATCAAATCTGAACTGTTTAGTTTGTACAAAGCTTTTCATGATTTGCCTTCTAATTCTCTCCTGGAATTACCTTTTTCTCACTCATTGGTTCCATAACAATATTCTTTCAGCTCCACAGATATGCTTTACTTTTTCTTGCCTCTTTGCATTTGTAGGTGTAATTCTCTATTCATGGAAAATTTTTTTTCACTACTAGGAGGTAGAACCCAAGGCCTCACAAATGCTAGCCAAGTCTCTACCATCAAGCTGCACCCCAACCTTTTTTTATTTTTCTTTTTTTATTTTGAGACAGCATCTTGCTAAGTTGTGCAGGTTGCTTCTGGCCTTGAACTCACAGTCCTCCTGCCTCAGGACCCTAAGTGACTGGCGTTATAGATGTGCACCATGACACGTGCTTCATGGAATGTTCTATGTCCTCTTTTTCTCCATGATCAATTCCAACATTTCACTTAACACAAGGCATCACCTCCTGGATGAAGCAGTCCTTGATCTCTATGCTGTATGTCTGGTTTCTACACAATAGTTAGTATAAATCTTTGGCCTAACACTCAGCATATGATGCTTATTTATTCATTTCTTCCAGTAGTATGTAAACCTCTTGAATGAAGATTGTCTTTTAAATCTTTGGCTTCCAGCAGCCATTTTTTCCCCTTTTATGGGTAAATATTGGTGTCATATAGAGGAGTACAGCATTTGCTTTTCCCATTATGCAGCTATTATATCACTTTTGGTTATATTCTCATCAACTTACAAAGTTTAAGAAAGTTTTTGACTAACATAGTAAAACTCATATGCGTATATGGGTTATATTCCCCTATTTTTCCCGTGTACTCATGAAGTTGCATTATTTACATTGAGATTATCCTCTTCCCCTTTATCCCTTTACATTATTATATTCTCCTCCCCTTCCCACCTTCCTTTATGTTTGACTTGTTGAATACATTCAACAAATTTTAAGTGAGAAGTTACTATTTGTCAGGATTTCTTGTAGTTAACAGAATAGGAAATAAATAAAACAAAACTCTCTCTTACTTTGTAGTTGAATTGTAAAGGAAGTTTCCCTGGATGGCAATAATTCATACATATTGTCACATGTTGTTTCTATAGGAGGTTAGTGTTGTCCACAACTCCACTGGAAGAGGACAGCTGGAAGATCTGTTTGTGGAACCCATCCACACTCTGCGCCATGCACCCCTTCCTTTGGATGATTATAATCTATATCTTCTCACCGTATTGAGCTATAACCATGAGCATTACAACTCTCTGTCACTTTTACTAGACCTTTGAGCAAATTATTAAGCCCAACAAAATCTTGGGAACCCACAACTTTGCAGGTCTGGTCAGAAAGGAAAGTAGTCTTGAGAACTATGCAAGTTTTCAAATTCTGAGAAAGAAAGGGCCACATTAGATATTCACAAACCTCACTAAGCCTTCAACAACCCTCCATTGTTTGTATTCCAAAAAGCAATTAGAGTAATTCTTTAAAAATGTGAGACATTTTACCTTTTTGTTCAAAACTCTCCAATGATTTCCCAATTTTTAGGATAAAATCTAAATTTGTTAGTGTGGATTACAAAGGATATATAAATACAACATTTTACAAAAACTGTCTGATTTCACAGACAATTGTTTTCCCTGACAAGGTACCAGCAACAGCCCAGCTGACTTCCTTTATCATACTAAGCATTCATTTGTCTTGGGTATTTTGAACTTGCTCTATCCTTTGCCCTTGATATTCTTATCACTCTTTTCTCCAGGTATCACATCCCAAATACTTCTTACTTTAATTGTTGTTGTTGTTCTTAGGGAGTGCCCAGGCAGGTCCAACTCATAGCGACCCTGAATACAATAGAAGAAACACTACCTGACACTGTGCCATGCTTGGTACTGTTGTCAGTGCTTCTATTATTCATAGGGTTTTCAAAGGCTAATTGTTTTGAGATTGGGCTGCCAGGTCCTTCTCCCAAGTCTACAGCACCTGGTATTCCCAGACAGTCTCCCAACCAAGGACTAACCAGGCCTGATTCTGCTTAGCTTCTGAGATCTGACAGAGCAGATGTCAGGGTGGTATTGCCTCTTAAATTCCCATAGTAATTTCCATAGGGCTGTGCTCCATATAGCCATTGTTTTAATCATGAAGCTTTTCATTGCTCATCTGCTTGATTATATGGGTATATCATTAGCCCTCACTCATAAGTAAAAACCCAAATATAGTGAGCTTTTAACATTAGTTGATTCTTTCATCAATGTGAGGAAAATACCATGTGAATTAGCCTTTTGATCTGATTTACTCTTACCTTCTTCAAACCAATCTTCCCCTCTACTCTTCTTCATTCAGCAGTCATCCAAATAGGATGATGTTTCTCCACCTTGGAACCACCATCCATAAACCAAGCATCTTTTTGTTGGTGAATAGAGAGCTGCTCATAGGGCACTGGCCACATGATCATAGGATCTCTTACTTCCTCTGGTGGTCTCCAAGTTGGACCTAGGGGAAAAAAGACTACCTATTTATCAATGCAATGGTTGTTTCTTTGCATTCCTTCAGTAGTATGCTTCTGGAAAAACCATTATTATTTCATTATGGAACTCTTCTGAGTACTGCCCTTTCCATAAGAACATTTCTCCAATATCACCTAAGACATTATGGATATTTCTGGTTGAAAGATTATCTTATATAGCTGAGTGTGGTGGGACATGTCTGTAATCCCTGTGGCTCCGGAGGTGGAGGCAGGAGGATTGCAAATTCGAGACCAGAGGCAGTCTGCATAACTTAGTAAGACCCTGTCTCAAAAAGTAAAAGTATGGGCTGGGGTGCAGCTCAGTGGTCTGGCACTTGCAGAGCATGCAAGTGCAAGGCCCTGAGTTCAAACCCCAGTACGACTAAGAAAAAAAAAAAAGGTTATCTTATATGCTCTAATCATGTGACTGGTTTCAATTAATATTCAGTAGCAACCTAGGTATTAGTTACACAAATAACTATGTATTGCATAATTATGTAATTATAAAAAGAAAAAAATTTTGAGGAGAAATAAGAGACTTCACCTAGCCAACAGGGTCTAAAAAGTCTTCCTTGAGAAATTGAAATGTAAGTTTATGTCAGATTATGTTAGCCCTCATGTTATGAAGAGTATTTTAGAAAGAAGAAATGAGGTGCACAGATGCCTTGAACTGGGAAAATGACCAGCACAATTGAGGACCTGAAATTATAGAACTTGAATAATGAGAGTAGCTTAAGGTGAAGTTAAAGATGTACGAAAGCCGAGAGTTATAGATGTTAACTTATTGTTATTTTTTAATATCAGAAACATGTTTTATGTGCCTTTGAATCAATTCTGATAAACATATTGTGATAAAGAGAGGAAAAATTAAAGTCCATAACTGTGAATAGAATAGAATGGTATTTCCCAGAAGTTATGTATCTTCCCCACAGCAGACATACTCTACATAATTTTGATTGAAAAGGCATAGGGAAGAGGGAATTTTGTAAGACAGAGGATATTACAGATTTGCTTAGTGACTTGGCATGACTCTGAAACTTTAGAATCTGAGAAGGGCTTTCTTTTTTCAGATTTGGCCTGCGAGGCATCTTGAAAATGTGTTTCTTGGAAGACAAAGAAAAATTTATGGTTCAAATGTGATTCAAATTCCATCATATGGCTTTATTGCTTCTGCTTTTCCTTTAAACATCCCCAAGAAAGAAGATACAATGGAAAAACTTAGCAATACAGAAAAGATGGTAATTTTACTCCAACTTTGCAAATCTAAACTTCTTTCTATATTCTTCACCTTTTGCTATCATAATCAGTCAAAAAGATTTGTCAGCAAAAAATTAATATTATCACTA
>VMDO01040140.1:0-12142 GCA_007922755.1 Pedetes capensis | reverse complement strand
GGTTACCCCTTATCCTCCCCTATGCTTCCCCCCTCCCACCCTTCCCATCTAAGTTTCCCATCTAAGTCTTCTCTATCTTTTACTTAGTAGTATTTTTCTATATGTTCTTGGGTTCCAGTTCTGTTTAAGATAGAAACTTTTCCTGTAGTGGTCTTTGTTTTTATCTTGTTAGAACAATTACATGCAATTTCTAGTCCATGTATATTGACATCATTCTTATCTCCGCCCCCCCCTTTCATTATGATCCTACCTTTGAATAGGATTTTTCCTTCTTGTAATTTTGAATCAGCTCCCTCATATGAGTGGGAACATGTGTTGTTTCTCTTTCTGAGTTCATGTTCGTTCACTCAAAATAATTTTCTCTAATTCCATCCATTTTGCTGCGAATGACCTTATTTCATTTTTCTTGATTGCTGAGTAGTATTCCATTATGTATATATACCATAGTTTTTTTATCCATTCTTCTGTTGAAGGGCACTTGGATTGATTCCATATCCTTGCTATTGTGAAAAACGCTGCATTGAACATGGAGATGCAGGTGTCTCTGTGGTATGATGACCCATCTCCCTTTGGGTAAATTCCCAATAGTGTTATAGCTGGGTCATATGGTAGATCTATTTTTAGTTTTTTGAGGTGCCTCCATATTGATTTCCACAGTGGTTGCACCAATTTACAGCTCCACCAACAATGTAAGAGTGTTCCCTTTTCCCGGCAACCTCGCCAGCATTTGTTGTTGTTTGTTTTATTGATTTTGGCCATTCTTACTGGTGAAAGGTGAAATCTCAGAGTTGTTTTGATTTGCATTTCCCTAATGGCTAGGGATATTGAGCACTTTGTCATGTGTTTCGTGGCTTTATGGACCTCTTCATTTGAGAACTCTCTACTCAGTTCCTTTGCCCATTTGTGTATTGTGTTGTTTGGTTTTTGAGGATTTTTTTTTCTTGAGTTCTTTATAAATTCTAGTAATTAGACCTTTGTCTGATGTATAAAATGCAAAGATTTTTTCCCATTCCGTGAGGGTTTCTTTGACTCTGTTAATTGTTTCTTTTACTGTGCAGAAGCTTTTTAATTTCATGTGATTTCATTTATCTATTCTTGTTGCAATTTCTTGAGCAATTGGAGTCCTATTAAGGAAAAACTTTCCTATGCCTATATGATGGAGTGTATTGCCTATCTTGCTTTCTATAAGTTTTAAAGTTTCTGGTTTTATGTTGAGATCTCTTATGCATTTTGAGTTAGTTGATTTTACAAATTTGTTTTTTGTTATGTTATTGTTAGGTTTTGTTGAGTCAGATCCAAGTCATAGTGACCCTATGTAAAACAGAGGAATCACTACCCAACACTATGCCATGCCCCGCACTAATATCAGTGCTTCTCTGGTATTCATAGTGTCCCACAGCTGATTGTTTTGGGAGTGGGCTCCATTGTACTTCTCCCAATTTCTTTCTTCCTTTGTTCTCTTAAAATACAAGCTAAGGTGTGACACAGTCCCTGGAATCTAACCTCATCAGATCTCAGAAGCCAAGCAGGGTCAAGCCTGGTTACTAGCTGGAAGGGAAACTGCCTGGGTACTATGGTCTTGGGAGAAGGACCCAGCAGCCTACTCCCAAAGCAATTAGCCATCAAATACCCTACAAATAGCAGAGAAGCACTGACAATAGTGCCAGACATGGCACAGTGTCACATGGTGTTCCTTCTGTTTTAGGTAGTGTGGCTATGTGTGAAAACCAACTCAATGGCACCTAAGAACAACAGGAAGGCAGAGGCAAGAGGATTATAAATTTGAGGCCAATGACAGCCTGTGCAAGTTAGGAGCACTTTGTCTCATAAATAAAGAACTAACTAACTAACTAACTAACTATATATATATATATATATATATATGTATATATATATATTCACATATATATACACACACATTTATGGGATAGGTGCAGTGGTGCATGCGCATAATCCTAGAAACTCAATAGGATCTCAAGAGGATCTCAAGCTTGAGGCTAGAGGCAGGCTGTGTAATTAAATGAGATCCTGTTTCAAAATTAAAAAATTAAAAATGGGTTGGTGTTACAGCCCATTGGCAAAACACTTTCAATATCTGTGCAAAGCCCTGGGTTCAATCTCCAAGTACTACTAAAATAAATAGATTAAATAAATAAATATATAAATAAACAAACAAAATAAAGAGGCTAGAGATACCCCTCACTTGCCTACTATGTGTGAGGCCCTGAGTTCAAACTCAGTATTAAATAAATAAATAATAAATCAAAACCTAAACCATTCACCAATCACCAATGACCATGTGTTTCCTAAATCTAAGAATATTTCTGACTCCACACAAATTCAGTGACTACTGCAACACTTGTGTTTCTTGCAAGCAGTCCCAGTCATAAAAACAATACGATAAACAAACAAATAAATCACGTAGGAAGAAATTTAACCAAGGATGTGTAAGACCCCTACAAACAAGAATATAAAACAGTGATAAATAAGATTTAAGAGGAAACAAAAAAATTGAAAAGCTCTGCATCCCCATAATTGGAAGAATTAGTATTGCTAAAATGGCTGTAATACAACAAAGCAATTCAGCACAGTGCCTGTCCAAAATGCCATTGTTGGTGGAATTAGAAACAAATAATATTAGTAAAATCTGTATGAAAGCACAAAAAAGGACCCCAAATAGCAAAATAAAAAAAATTGAGGAAAAAGGACTCTGTGTATATGCACAGCATTATATTAACCTGAAAATGAATGATGTTTTATCATTTGTAGCAAAATGGATGGAACCGGGGGACAATCGTGAAAGAAATGAGACACATAAGACAAATACTATATGTTCTATATCATCTGTGGAAACTTTAAAAGTTGATTTGAATGTAGAATAGTGATAGCCAGAGATGGGGAAAGGAGGAAGTAGATACAGAGCAAATCCTATGAAAATAAAAGGTATCAAAATATAGTCACATGGAGGTAAAAGTTCTAGTGTTCTACAATATAGTGGTGTGAGTATAGCTTACAATAACTTATGATGTATTTTGTAAACTGTTAGAAGACAGGAACTTGAAGTCTACAGACATGAAATAAAGATAAGAACACAGAAATGTTAATTACACTAAGTCGTTTGTTATACATTGTGTATGTATTTGGCATTTCATGCTATACTCCATAAAAAGTAAAATTAAAACAATAATAATTTTATCATGTCCTTGAATTTACTGTAAAACTCGTGTCTTTTATGTCTAATTCCAATGTTGTTGTCATTAGGTGTTATTGAATTGGTGTCCAACTCATAGAGATACAGTATTGCTAGTTCTTCTCTGCTATTCATAGGGTTTTCATGGCTGATGGTTTTTTGGGGATGGGTTGCTGGGTCCTTCTCCCAAACCTAAAGCACTTGATGTTCCCAGGTGGTCTCCTATCCAAGTACTAACCAGGCCTGACCCTGCTTATCTTCCGAGATCTGATGGAATCAGATGCTGCAGTGGTACAACTGCAGGTCCTCTTTAATCAAACTTTGTCCTTACATTTTAATGTCTCAAGAGACTGTACATGAATATTGGCTATTTCACATCCCCTACTGTATGTCCGTATAAATTACCATAAGTCCTTTTACAGAAAGACAGAATGAACTACTATTGGATACACACCATGTGGGTGCAGAGTCCTTCCACTTTTATGGGGTCTTGTTCCTTCATTTAGTTATTAGGTTCTGGGTCTTATTCTCAGTACAAGTCTGGAAAATGGCAGATGAATTAGCACACTCTATTGGAGTAATTGCTTTGTGCTCGTAGATCATAAATCTTTTTTTATATCTACTATGCATTTCCCTTGTCAGCTATTTATCTATTTTGTCACCCAAACATCTAGTTTATATGAGCCACTTCCACAGATAACTGATGAGGAAGCTACAGTTTGGCAGCTGTTTATAACTGGCTGTTAATTGTAGTAATTAGACTCTTTTATTGCTGATGATCAAAGGGCAGCATTGGTCTGTGATATTTCAATTTCCTATGATCTAATTTAGTACTAGGGATCCAAATTTTATGAGAATCTTGTATAAACACTGAGCTACAGAGATCAGTCACCATGTAGCTTCTCCATGGCATTTGTTCCTCTCTTCCTTACCAGAACACTCTTCAGGGGTTCCATGACCATGTGTTCATGCTCTTAAGAAACCCAGCCAGCAGATGGGTTTTAGACCTTTACATAGTGGAGCCATCATTGTACATCCAACTCTCTGAACTTCTTCATCCATCCTCCACGATGAACTGTAGTTACTGTGTCTTGCAACTGTGATGTAATTAATAGAGGTTATTACTTCTTTCTGTTCTCTAAAAGGAATTCTTAAAACATATTAGATCTATCTCTTCATGCGCTTAACAGTATTTAAATAATGTGACACATGAAAGCAAACTTTGTTGACAAGTTAATTCTATTCCAGGTTTATGTTTTAACCCCTTTGGTCTTGAACCACTTCCAGTCATCTACTCCAATTTTGTGTTAGTACCTATTAGTCAATAAATGAAAGAGTATAATCAGGATTGGATAATTAAAAAGGACACGCATTATCTGGTGGGATACTGCCTCATTTGAGGATTCTGCCTTCAAACAATGGAAGTAGAAGTTTCTATCATCAAACAAATAGGAAAAAGAATAGCTACTCCTATAAATCTGCAGTATTGATGACTCTCAGCATTCCTGTTTTTCAACCATCTGCATTCTTACAACCAACATATATAAAGATTTTTCACTGACCAGGAGGACTTTTAGGTTCTGCATATTTCTTTGCATACTTGATGAGTTCACCTATGTCTAACCTTTTCTACTTCCAGAATACTATTGATGCTCAGCAAGTCACTTAATTCTGTGGCCCAAAATAATTATTATTCACCATCTGTCTCTAACTCAAGCAAGATTATATCAGTTAGTGAATTCCATTCTGTGTGCATAGCATCCTAGCTCAACACAGATGCAAAATTTAATATTAGTGCAGTTACAACATGCTAGGATCAATATTTAAACTTCTAGAGTGAAGGTGTGTTAAGTTCCATTCAGCTGGTGGTACAGCTAAATCCATAAACCCTTTTTTAGTGTTTTCTTGCTAGCATCAGATCAAAATCATCCTTGCTCTGATCTTTTACTGACTCTTTAGAACAAAACCATCAAATAATTTTGTCGGCTTTACCTTCAAAGTACATCCAAAATATATCATGGTAGTCTTTCCTGGAAACAAACTCAGATAAAGAATATGATGTTCATGAATCCCTGAGAAAAGGCTCTCCTACAGAAAACCAGTAAGGCACAAGGATAAGCAGGCTAGAAAATAATAACAAGCCAAAGTTGCTTTGGATATAAGATAAAATATGGAGTTGATGTATTTCATAGGGAAATTCAAATTATAAGTTAAGGGATTTATAAATTATAAACTAAGGGATTGTTATATTTTGAGACAAAATTCTAGACACAGACAACAAAAAATGCCAATATATATGCTGATCATAAACTGACTCTAAGTATCAGATAAGTGTCTTTGTTGATGATTTCTGCCTGCCAACGACGATTCCTCATGTAAATTACAAGTTTAAGCCAGTATTTCCAGCACTTACAGAAGCTTGCAGATGTTTATAGCTACAGTTTAAAGAATTAAGTAGGCTAGCATGAATATCCAAAACAGTTATGAAACTGAAGAAAAATGATAGACATAGGTTGTATAGTTTTATCACTAATATGCCTGCATTTCCATTTTAAACTTATTGTTTCATAAGGCGTTACTATAATTACTCACATTGTTTTATACCTTTTCTACAAATACAACCATCTTTTCTTTCTTTCCTGTTTCCTCCTCATTACCATGTCTTTTTCTAGTTGTTTCCTTTTTCCTTTCTGCCTGCCTGCCTTCATTTCTTCCTTCCTTTTTTTCATTTCCCATCTTTCCTCTCAGTATCATAACGGGACAAACTCAAGGGTCTTGGGGAAGCCTACAGCCATCACACATCCATTTGTACTGCCTGGGTGTGAAATAACAACAGATGTTAGACTTTGGTGAAAATAATTGCATTACAGTTACTTCAACATTCTACAATTTTCCAGTCTGTTTCTATACTCTCTTCTATGTAATTTCATCTGACTCTACAGCTTTAAATATCACACATACTTTAAAAATCCCAGTTTTATAATCCTACTTCACATTGCTCTCATAATCCACAATTCTTCATTTCATCACCCTCCTAATAAACATTTCCAATTAGACATCTAAAGAAATTTTTTAAAAATACACTTTTCCTCTTTCCCACACATCTGATAGTTATATTTCCTATATCAAATTAAATATCCTAAATGTCAATTCCTTTTCTCAAATGATGGGTTACTATAGCTATAATGATATCTGTGTCTTTCACTCTTCTCTGCTTTCATGTGAGAAAATAACGAGGAATGGAAAACTTTTTTCCTATTTCTGCACTGATATTTATACCAGTCATTCCTGGTCCAGTTAGCAAGTTCTTCTGAAGAAATTTTCTGGTAAACAAGTAACACTAAGTTAAATTCATCTGTCATTAATTTTAAAAAATGATGTATAGCCTAAAAAGTTGCAAGATGTTCAAAACTGAGACATTTTGTGTCCTAAATTCCAGATTAATTTATTATTCCTGCTAGTATCTGACTTGTCTGTTTTTGAATCTTCATTTTACCTTCAGTGAAACTTTCCTTATTGTCATAAAGACTCTATTGGGGGCATCACAGCATCTTAGCATTGAAAGTCACATATTTTATCCCTTCTATCTGTGAGAGATTGAACAAGTCATTTCTCCTATTAAGGGAGCAGAGTCATCCCTTCAATTTGAATAGACCACCTTAGGCAATGGATAGTTTCTGGATCAATAACCTTCCTCACTAGAATGCTTTGTGGGATGCGGGTTGTATTTGCATTTGGGAAACAAGTACTTGGATTGGATTTGGGTGGCCATAGGCAAATGTCATTGATTTAATAAGCATTTAATTAGAGGTTCCTGCAAGCTAAGAAATGTAAGTGCTAAGTACATAAATATCTTGATAGATAAGACCCATGTCCTCAAAGAGCTTATGTTTTTCTAAAGAGGCAGAAAAGTAAACAATGTGTGTTTAATATGTAATAGTAGGCATATGAATTTATATAATAGTGTATGGTCATATACTATGCAATGTTCTATAAGCATAGAGACACACAGACACACAGAATATCAAAAATGAAGTACAATAAGTATGTAGATTTGGGAGGGATGAGCATTAAGCAGATCTGAGCAAATTAATTTTCACATTAATAGGCAATGCTCCTTACTGCATATAGAAATATTTGGAGTAAAAAAAATAAGATAAATTTGGAAAAGTAGAAACTGTAAGTGTGATAAGGGGTTTTCTTTGAAATACCAATGTTCATTTTAAATCTATGGATCATAGATAAGTGTGATCTTGATTCAGGAATAAACAAATGGAGCAATGAAAATATCCAATTTACTTGCACAATGAAAAAGTCAGGTTTGGCATTTCAAGTTAATAGAGAGATGGTTCAATAAAGTGCTTGGGGAAATTATTTCCTAGAAATAATATAGAAAAATTAGTCTCCTATTTCATATTATAAGTAAACAGAAATTTCCTGTGGGCTTTAAAAGGAAAATATAACACTTTTTAATTTTAGAAAAAATGACATATCAATTTTTAACATTCATATCTTGATATTTGTTAAAAAGAATAGAGTTTTATAAAATCAATTTAGGTCCTGGAGGACCTATGTTAATTGTGAAAAAATTGAGTACAATATTGTATGTACTATTAATGCCTAAACACCTGGATGTCTGTCAGTTTGCCATACTGTGGGTAGTTGAATGTTGCTGTGAGTGGAAAGCTATGCTGCTGATATTATGCTTACCACAGGGTCACCTATGGTGAACAAGTTTCAGCTGAGCTTCCTGAATAAGCAATACTAGGGAGAAGGATATGGCTAAACCATTTCTGAAAGAATTAGCCATTAAAAATCCCGTGAATAGCAAAAAGACAATGTCAAATATAATGGTAGAAAATGAGCCTCTCAGATTGGAAGGCACTCAGAAAATGACTGGAGAAGAGTTTCTTCCTCAAGGGTCAAAGTAGAGTCAACCTTAATGATGGGAATTGAATAAAGCCCCAAGGGTCTCTATTTGCTGATGTAGCAATACTCATAATGAGAAGAAACAACTGTAAATATACATTAATAACTGGAACATTGAATATACATAGTATGAATCTAGGAATTTTAGAAGTTGTCAAAAGGGAAATGGAGCACATAAATATCAACATTCTAGGCATCAGTGAGCTACAATAGACTGGCATGGGACATTTTCAATCAGATAACCATATGGTCTACTATGTAGGGAATGACAGATTAAAGAAAATGGGATTGCATTCATCATAAAAATAGATATCTCAAGATGTATTCTGAAGTACAATGCTGTCAGCAATAGCATAATATTCATACACCTACAAGAAAGGTCAGTTAATATGACTATTATTCAAATTTATACATCTGTAACTAAGTCCAGAAATAAAGAAATTGAAGATTTTTACCAGCTTCTACAATTTGAAATAGATCAAACATGCAATCAGTATATGCTCATAATTACTGGTGCTTGGAATGCAAAAGATGGAAACAAAGAAGAAAGCTCATTAGTTCAGAAATATGACCTTGGCAAGAGAAATGATGCTAAAGATCACATGACACAATTTTGTCAAGTCATTGATCTTTTCATTGCAAACTCATTTTTTTCAATAACATAAACAGTGACTATATATATATATATATATATATATACATACATATATATATACATATATATATATATATATATATATATATATGTAATTCACAAAATGGAACATTGTTTTTGTTAACATACAGAAACCAATTTGACTAAATTTGTGGAAAAAGATGGAAAAGTTCAATATAAAACGTCAGAAAAAAAGGCCAGGTGCTAATTTAGATCAGAGTATCAACTGCTCACACTCAGGTACAAACTGAAACTGAAGAAAATTAGAACAAGTGTACAAGAGCCAAGATATGACTTCAGTATATCCCACCTGAGCTTAGAGACCACCTCAAAAACAGAATTGATGTGTTAGACACGAGTGACCAAAGATCAGAAGAGTTATGGCATGACATCAAAGACAACATAAATGAGGAAAACAAAGGTTATTAAAGAGACAGAAAAAAGAAAAGACCAAATTACATGTCAAAAGAGACTCTGAAACTTGCCTTTGAACATCAAGCAACTAAACTGAAAGGAAGACATAATAAAATCAAATAAATGAACAATTTCAAAGGGTACCTCGAGAGGACAAAATCAAATATTATAATGACATGTTCCAAGATTTAGAAAAATAAAAGGGAAGAACACACTCTGTTTTCCTCAAGCTTAAAGATTTGAAGAAAATATTCAAGCCTTAAGGGGCAATACTGAAGGATTCTACAAGGAAATATAAAAAGACACAGGAAACATCAAAAGAAAATGGAAGGAATACACAGAGTCATTATACCAAAAAGAACTGATGGATGATCAACCATTTTAAGAGATTCCATGTGATCAGGAACCAAGGTTATTAAAGGGTGAAGTGAAAGCTGCATTTAAGTGATTTGTGAAACACAAGGCTCCAGGAAGTGACAGAACACTAATTGAGATAGTTCAACAAACAAATGCTGCACTGAACTTGCTCACTTTTTTATAACAAGAGTTTTGGAATACTACCTGGCTAACTGACTAGAAGAGATGCTTATTTGTGCCTATTCCCAAGAAGTAGGTTCCAACAGAATGTGGAAACTATCAAACAATATCATTAGTATCACATTCAATCAAAATTTTACTAAAGATCAGTCAAAAGTGACAGCAGCAGTATATAGAGAGGGAACAATCATAAAATCAAACCGGATTCAGAAGAGGGCATGGAACCAGGGACATCAGTGCTGATGTCAGATGGATATTACCTGAAAGCAGAGAATAACAGGAAGATGTATAGCTATGTTTTATTGACTATGCAAAGGCATTTGACTGTATGGATCATAACACTATGAAGAATGGGAATACCAGAATACTTAATTGTACTCATGAGGAATCTGTACGTGGACCAGGAAGCAGTCGTTCAAACAGAACAAAGAGACACTGCCTGGTTTAGAGTCAAGATGGTATGCACAGGGCTGTATCCTTTGACAGTATCTCTTTAATCTCTGTTTTGAGCAAATACTCTGAGAAGCTTGACTTTATATAGAAGATACCATCATCATGATTTGAAGGAGAATCATTAACAACCTGTGTTATGCTTTGCTTGCTGAAAGTTGTTGGGATTCCCAGGGAGATAGAGAGTATGCCAAATATGGCCAGTACCAGGAAGCCCATGTAACCCACTTGGAGGACTGACCTCTTTCCTCCAAGGCAAATGACCTTTACCCTATATCTGGGTCATCTGTTCCCATGGAACCCAATGGGGCAAGATGAAAACTGGTCACCTTTGCCATACATCTAGGTATCTCACTCGTCCCCCTCCCATCGAATGGGCCAAGATGGCACCTGAGGTATAGTAGCATCTAAAACCCCATGATGTCCCATTGGTCACTTCTGATCCAACCTGGTTCCCAGGTTGGCTGCTAAAGAACATCCAAATACAACTCCCTGTTCTCCTCAAAATTAGCATACCACCTATGCTCTACCTGTGCTGAGACTTCCCTTGATTGGCTGGCCATCTGGCTATATAAACTCTGGAGCCCAGAGCTCAACAGCCTTTCTAAACATCATCTAAGAGAAGGTGCCATGTCCTTGCAGTTACTTAAGAGCCCAAGGCCCATTTACTGGCCTGTCAAGCCTAGCCTCCATCCTACTCCAATCTGCCCGCCTCCTCTACTCGTTCCAGACCTCTACAACACTGGACATCCTACATGGACTGACAGCTTCAAGAGGCAAGACTCCGAGATGCAAGCCTCCAAGAGTCAAGCTCAGGGCCTCTGAAGTGGAGAAGCCTGCGAGCCAGAAGAGCAACATCTCTGCTATTCATTGGGTTTTTCAATGCAAGATTGTTTTTTGAGAGTAGATTGCTGGGTCCATCTCCCAAATCTATAGGGTCTGTTGTTCCCATATAATCTCTCAACCAATTACTACCAGGCCCAACCCTGCTTAGATTCTGAGATCTGATGGGATGTGATGTCCCAGTGGTGTAGCTTCAGGGGAGCTATAGGTTAGAGAAGCTATACTTTAAAATGAACTTTAGCCATGGATCAAGAACAATGCTTCTGTTACAGCAATTTCACTCAAATAAACATTAAGGGATGTCTTCATCTGCTGTATTCATTGGGTGTGGCTCCATGTGACATCTGGCTTTACCTGAAGGCAAAATGAACATGAAAAGTAAATGCTTCAAGTTGATTCAAAACATCAAGGCAGCAGTGACAGTGCACAGAAGATATGCAAGAAAGGACTTCAAGAACTGCTTCAGAGAGTGGCTAGAACCAAATAATAAATATGTTCAAAGACAGGTGGAGTATTTTGAAGAGGATTAATGGCTATATCCTTTACTAAAATAATAATACTAGTGCTAATGATTTAAGTATTTTCATCATCATTCTGGATCACACCTCGTACAAATTTTAGTGTGTATTTTGCTGTGAAATTTGAGATAATATGAAAATGAATAGGAGAAAGTGTGTTAGTAATACAAAAATCCTTGATGATGCATATGTTCTTCCAACACACTTCAAGAAGGGTGTTCTTTCATGTGCACAATTACACACTTATTTATGATCTCACTAGAAAATGTATCCTTACAATTATTTTTCATTCCTCTGTATTTGGGTAGATTTTGTTGAGAGGAATCAAGGGCACCATACATTCCAGCATTTACATTAAATAGTCAGCTTGAGGTCCAAGAGTCCCCTATACTGAAGCAGAAAGAAAAAGAAAGGAAGGAAGGAAGGAGGGAAGGAAGGAAGGAGGGAGGGAAGGAAGGAAGGAAGGAAGAAGGGAAGGCAGGAATGCAGGCAGGCAGGCAGGCAGAAAGAGAAAGAAAGCAAGAAAGCAAGCAAGAAAGAAAGAAAGAAAGAAAAAAGGAGAGAAAAGAAAAGAAAGAAAGGGAGAGAGGAGGAAAGAAAGAAAGA
>VMDO01040139.1:0-12152 GCA_007922755.1 Pedetes capensis | reverse complement strand
AAACCCCAAAAAAAAAAAAAAAAAAAAAAAAAAAAAAAAAAAAGAAAGAAAGAAAGAAAAAAGCCTGCAGACCACATATTCTTCATGAATACAGACAAAAAATCTTTAAAAAAACAATGGAAAATAAAACTCAGCCATACATAAAAACAATTTCATACCATGATCCAGTGGATTTTATTCCAGATATTCAAGGCTGATTCAATATATGAAAATCAATCCACCTAATTAATGTATCATAAGTAATCTGGTCTTTGTATGAGATTCCTTCTAAAGCCTTTGGAGTCTCCTAAGTGACAAAAATGTCTTTGTTATTTATAAGCCCCTTGGATCACTATGCTGTCACTGTTATTATACTAACCAGATGACTCATGGTGGGCTTCTAAACAGCTCCAGATTAGAGTCTGGTCACCAGGGTGTTCCACTATATGATCAGAAGATTAGGAACTGAGCCAGCCTAAACTCTAAGGAAGACGGGGAGTCTGGAGTGTAAATTTATGTATGTATGTATGTATGTATGTATGTATGTACATATTTATTTATTTGTTTGTTTAATGTTCTTGTGTGGTGCTGGGGTCTAACACAGGGCCTTGTTCATGTTAAGCAAGTGCCCTACTACTGAGCCACACACACCCTTAGCCCCAATAGGGTTAATTTAATCAATCATGCCTATTTAATAGAACCCTACAAAAACACTTGACTCTGGAGTTTCCTATTTGGTGAACACATCAATGTGCTGAGATGGTGATGTGCTATGATTCCACAGGGAGAAGTTACTGAAGACTCTTCTAGACCTCATCCTGAGTCTTTTTCCTTAGCTGTTACTGAGCTGTACTCTTTGTGATAAAGCTAGAATAGTAACTGCAGCCTTTGCCTGAATTCTGAGTTGTTCTACTAAATGACTGAACCAGGGTCATAGTAATCTTGAAGTCTGTAGCCTGTTTAGTGAGACATGTAAGTAGCCTGTGGACAAACTGAGCTTGTATCTGGCATCTTCAGTGATGAGGTCTTATTGTTGATCATGCCCAGTAACTTGTGAGGTCTGAGCTAACTCATGTGGTTAGTGCTAGAATTGAATTGCAGGGCACAATCTATGTAAGAGTAGTTAGGGTTGAAACAGAAAAAAGTTGATCTCAGAGTCATAATCCACCATTTAACAAAGAATGTTTTTGTTGTAGTCAGAAATGGCAGAAAAAAAGAAATCAAAGAAGATCTACATAAATGGAGAGACATATTGCCTTCATGAATTGAAAGAGTCAACCTAGTAAATATGTCAGTTTCAAAATGATAGGCAATTTAACTTAATCCATATCAAAATCCCAGCAAGACAGTTTGGTAGATATTATTCTAATATTCTGTCTAAAAGAATAAAATGGAAGGAAGAGTCTACCTAATTTCAAGATGATTTATTTAAGCAATAGCACCCTGGCATCAGATCCTGCCTGATCTTAAAAGTGAAGCAGGGTTGGCCTGGTTAGTCCTTGTATGGGAGACCTTCTAGGAATACCAGGTGCTGGAGGCTAGGGAGAAGGATCTGGCAATCTGCTTCTGAAACAATCTGTGATTGAAAACCCTGTGAATAACAAAGAAGAACTGACAATAGTGCTGGGTATGGCACAGTGTCAGGGAATGTTTCCTTCTGTTGTACAGAGGGTCGCTATGAGTCAGACCTGACTTGACATCACCTAATAACAACAACATCTTAGTTAAGGTGGCATGTTATTGAAATATACAGACACATAGATCAACAGAATAGAGCAGAAAACTCTAAAACAGATCTACACAATTATGAAAGGATTTTTTACAATATCCTCATTTTAACTCATTGAGTTTTTGGTAAATGTGTTGCAGCAGAGATAGAAAATGGTGCTGGGGTTTAGCTCAGTTGGTAGAGCACCGCTCTGCAGTCTCTGAGGTCCTGAGTTCTATTCCCAGTCCCGCAAAAATGGGAGAAGGATGTGGCAACCCACTCCCAAGGCAATCCCAAAACAATCAGCCATTGAAAACCCTATAAGGGTCACTATGAGTCAGATATGACTCGACGGCACCTAACAACAACAATAATGAGTCCTGAGGCAAGGGGGGAAAGAAAAAGAGAAAAAGAGAGAAAAGAAAACAAAATTTATCTTGAGAATTATTCTTTTGTGATCTTGAGCAAATATTTCAAAGTTCACCAACCTGGATTTCTACATCTCTAAAATGTGATAACAATTTTCCCCCAATAAAGGAATTTTTGAGTATAAGGTAAAATTATTTATTTAAAGTAGGTTGCAAAATTGCTGGCATTTGTTTGATGCTATTGTGTTCTAGCAATTATTATTTGCAGAACTATAGTTGGATAAAATTCACAAAGAAAAGAGAAAGGTAAACCAAAGTACTAAAATTAAACAAACACAATAAATAAAATGTCTAAAACTATTTTTTTCTTTAATGAACCAGATTTAACTGCAATAGAAATACACTCTGATGGGAGACACTTCTGAAACACCTTTTATTGCTGTGGATGTATTGATCAGTTGAGCCACTATACTTGAAGAAGAAGGAGGAAGAGGAGGGGGAGGAGGAGGAGGACCACCATGCCACAAAATTTCAAAGAAGCTCTTGCTGATCTGAAATACAATGGATATGCAAGTTACATTTCAAATTGTGTTTCATTTCTGCATAGGTTGACATGTGAAAGAAAGGCCTGGTGTTTTTATACATTATTTCAGTACTTAAGAGCACATTTTCTGAACCTGGTCTTCTGCTCATATGTCTCAGGAAAGATGAGCATAAAAATATCTCTTTTCTCTGCACCACTGTGTAGATTCACCTGCTGGAGTACAGCACCTGTTGGCATCATGTTCTTGCTTAAAAGATCAGAATGAAACTTAAAATCCTAAAACCAATGAAAACAGAATTAACATTTTTAGATTTCTTCTATATACTAGCATCTGGAAGTTCTCTTTCACAAGTGCCTTTAGTTTCGTTATCCATATGACAATATTCCATGCCACACATTGCTTCTGGGATGGCAATTTCTGTCAAATAAAAACATTCTGGTGTGTCCTCATCTGCCTTATTTGCCGGATCTGGTACCATGCAACTTCTGGCTCTTTCCCAAGTCAATATGACCATGGACAGTAAACATTTTGAATGAATTCAGGGCATCAAGGCAGACACAACAATGTAACTAAAGAAAGAGTTTTGTATTCCTTGAGGACATGTTTTATGTATCTTTTAGGGATTATAGTGTAATATTCACTGCAATATATAGTTTATTCATGAGGCAAAAATTCACTTAAATATTTCAAACAGTACCTTATACCACCCATATCCTAAGATGGCGCATGTTTAGCTGTTAAGATAATGAAAACAGTACATGAATTCTTGTCATTCAGACTTCTGTTCTGAGGCTCATCCTTATAAATTGATCTAATCCATCCTTCTTCTCTCCCTGGGTGACTCTACCATGTCAACTTTCACTTTTTTCATATGCTGCATTGTAATCTGAAATTATTTTGTTCTTCTACTTGTTTATTGTCTGTCACCACTAATTGATGACAAATTGATTAGGACAAGGATGTCTGATGACTTTTATCTCTGTCCTCTAGGGCCCAGAAGGATGCCTCCTGTATGGTCAATGCTTAATACATGTTTGAGTGAATGGGTAAGGGAATCATTAGCTAAATTGTCTCGCCCTATTGGTCTGGAACTTCATTGTCTAATATGTTAGCTGTACATGCTTATTAAGTACTTGAAAGGTGGCTAATTCAAATAGAGACATGGAAGTATAAAATGTCCTAATCTAAAAAGAAAAAGAATAAAACATCTCATTAATAATGGTATATTGATTCTATGTGGAAATGATATTATGTTACATATATTGGGCTAAATAAAATATATTATTAAATATTTTAAAAGTTTATTTTCACATGCTTTTTGCTTTCTAACATGTGACTTCCAGAAAATTCAGAATCTCAAATGGACTTTATCTTTGTGGTCTTTGCTACAGTTTTATTGGACAATACTTCTCTAGAATAACAGCCATGTAAAACAAATCCTAAGAAATACACAGATGTGAATGTGTTGATTAATACAGGGCTCAGGCAGAAGCAAGAAAACACTTGGAATAATTTCAGATTCTGGCTATAGGCAAGTGGAGAATATTCCAAATGAAAAGAGAGGAAACCAGTATTTGCAACAAGGAGTCTAAAGAAGCCAGGTGCCACATCCCCTGCTGAAAATGAGGCAAGACGTGGCCTAGGGCAAAGGCTGCCATAACTACACACCAGAACCCTTCAGAGACCACATCCCTTCCCGTGATGTGTGACCCGATTGCGATCATGATGGTGGGCAGCGATTAATGGTGACAGATTTACGAACACAGCAGTGCATAGGAATACAGACAAGGAGCTCCCTAGCTGCTCAGGAGGGACTTTTAAAGGCTATTAAATCAACTCTGTGATATTTTATGTTTCACTCCAACAGTCCTGACTTCAGTGTGCCAATTCAGAGAGGCATCTGCGTTTGCATGTGTAAAGCTTTCTGAGAATTACACTGGAAGGACATGAAGACAGGCTGCTTCTGTTTGGCTTTCCTTATGAGTCTCGGGGAATTGCATCAGGTGTGAGCCTTGTCTACAGTGATTTTCTCAGAAGAGAGGAGTCACTTTTTGTTCAGATGTCCTGACTTCTATTTTTACTTTCTTCTTCCTGTGGGCACCCTGATTTGATGGCATGAATGTAAAGAAAACCAAGGAAGGTAGAGTTGGTATGGTACTGAGAATTTTTGAACCACTACTTCTTAAACATTGTCCTTAGGTGCCATTGAGTCAGCTCCAATTCAGAGTGACCCAATGTAAAACAGAACAAAATGCTACTCAACACTGTGCCATGAACATGATCTTCTTATGTTTGAGTCCATTGTTGCTATCACTGTGTTCCTTCTCATTTTGAGTCATGCCACACCAGCAGATGAGGGCCCAGGGACTTTACTTCATCCCCATTATTAAAGTCAACTCTACTTTGAGAGAGTCTTCTCCAGTTATCTTTTGAATGCCTTCCAGCCTGGGACCTCATTTTCTGGCATTATATTTAACAGTGTTTCACTGCTATTTGTAGGGTTTTCAATGGCTAATTGTTTCAGGAGTAGGCTGCCAGGTCCTTCTCCTTAGTTTGTCTTAGTTTGGAAGCTCAGCTAAAATCTGTCCACCATGAGTGAACTTACTGATATCTGAAATAGTGGTGGCATAGATTTCAGCATCATGTTGTTGTTGTTGTTAGGTGACATCAAGTCAGTGTCCAACTCACTGCAACCCTACATACAATAGACAAAACACTATTGTCAGTGTTTCTCTGCTATTCATAGGGTTTTCAATGGCGGATTAATTCTGGGGAGTGGGATGCTGGGTCCTTCTTCCAAGCCTACAGTATCTGGTGTTCCCAGGCAGTCTCCCATCCAAGTACTAATAAGGCCCGACCTTCTTAGCTTCTGAGATCTGATGGGATGGGACGCCACAGTGCTAAGGCTACACATGCAAAACTCCCCAGCATGACAAGCTGATGAACACTTGGGAGTCTTAAATATAAGTAGGTATGAAATTTCCCAAAGGTGAAACTACCAGCTTATAATGAGAATACCCTGCTCACATTTTAGGTCTGAATGGGACTCAGGAATCTACATATTTTTAAGCAAACTGATTCTGATATTGATGGTCTACATGGTTCACACTGGTCCTTGATATTTTTCTCATAGGTCAGATGAGGAAATTTGAGGTATCTATAAGGAAAGGGGGGCTGGGATTTAGCTCAGTTGGTAGAGTGCTGCGCTGCAGTCTCTGAGGTCCCAAGTTCAATTCCCAGCACCACGAAAATGGGAGAAGGACCTGGCAATCCACTCTCAAGGCAATCCCGAAACAGTCAGCCATTGAAAACCCTATGAGGGTTGCTATGAGTCCGGTACTGACTCAATGGCACCTAACAACAGCAACAACATAAGGAAAGGAGCCTGCAGCCATACCACTGAGCATCTGATCCCATCAGATCTCTGAAGCTAAGCAGGGTCGGACATGGTTAGTACTTAGATAGGAGAACACCTGGGAACACCAGGTGCTATAGGCTTGGGAGAAGGACCTGGCAACCCAGTCCTTAGAATCAATCCACCATTGAAAACCCTATGAACAGCAGAGAAGCACTGACAATACTGTTTCACCTGTTGTACATAGGGTTGCTGAGTTGGATGCTGACTCCACCGGCACTTAAAAACAGCAATAACATAAGGGAAAGAACTTGTTCATGTTTCTATTGAATCCTTCCTTTTAAAGATGTAGCCATGATGTTTTTAAAACTTACTGAGTCAAAGTAGGACTAGACTTTGGTAAAATTTTCAAGCAAAAATATTTGGACAGGTGTATTGGGTTGACACTTTGTGACCTTTTAATTCTTTTGTATCCTTGTGTGTAAACTCTGCTCCAACCCCACATTCATTTTTTTTTTTTTTCAAAATAATTCTTTGGCCTTGAGCTTTCAGAGCACAGAGCATGGGAATTGGGATATTACATAGTACCTCCAGGAGAATGTGTTCAAAGGTAAAATTAGATTTTGAAACTATTAGGTAGCGAAACTAAACAAGAATTTTGTTTTTTTTCATTATTTTTTGTTTATGTGCATCAAGTCTTATCAGATCTTTTAATATATTAATGCATATGCTTATTTAGCCACTGCAATTTTACAAAACTCTAGAAATAATAGATTCTAGCATATACATCTTATGTTATTTTAACATCTATTTGTTCCTGCAATTAAAACCTGTTGTTGTTGTTGTTGTTAGGTGTCATCCAGTTGGTGTCTGACTCATAACGACCCTATGTACAACAGATGAAACAGTATTGTCATGCTTCTCTGCTATTCATAAGATTTTCAATGGCTAATTGTTTTGGGGGAGTGGGTTACCGGGTCCTTCTCCCAAACCTACAGCACCTGGTGGTACCAGGTGGTCTCCCATCCAAGTACTAACAAGGCCCGACCCTGCTTAGCTTCAGAGATCTGATGGGATCAGATTCCACAGGGCTATGGCTGCAGGCCAAAACCTGGTGTAGGACATGCTTATTGTTTCTGCTGTTGTTGTCTATTTTTTCAGACAGAGTCTCTCCATGTAGTCCAGGCTGGCCTAGAACTCACTATGGAGCCCATGCTGGACTTGAACAATTTTCCTGCCTGGGCCTTTTGAGTGCTGAGATTATAGATATGTGCAAGAAATGATGTCATTATAATCCTTTCCACAGAACAGACAAGAAAATTAAGAAGCAGGAAATAAGTGAACGATCAAGAATCACAGAACTAGTACGTGATCAAGTCCTTTCTCGCACCCTAGTTTTAGTCATGCAATCTGGGGCTTTTTTCTCTAGTGTTCTGTCAATTGAGTGAATTTAGGTACAGAGTCTTATTCAGGACAAAGACACTTTCCATTTTGTATCTGTCCCCAAATTACTTTGCACTTGTTTTCTAGATCCAACTTGGAACTTGTAAACAAAAGCATAACAGCTTTAATACCTCAGTTGCAGAGTTTGTGAACAAATTGCTTTACCACCTGCCTGCCCTCAACCTTTCACCATGGACTGTGAATCGTGTGTTCTCACTATTGCTGATTAATATTTAACTTTTAAAAAAACAGAATGTAGAAAATTCATGAATGACTATAATGCTCACATGCTGATGACCATGGTGGCACCCAAGAACAGAGTAAAATCGGGAAGGACAAAGGGAATCAGTGACCAGGGAGAGTCCCAGGTCTCTCCATGTCTATGATGCTGTTCGGTCATCTTCATCCCCAATCCTGTCTCACTGGAGTCAAATATGACCCCAAGGGACTCAACAGGATCTTATCAGTGAAAACCATCCAAAATACAACATGTTGTTGTTGTTGTTAGGTGCCATCGAGTCGGTATCTGACTCATAGCGACCCTCATAGGGTTTTCAACGGCTGAGTGCTTCAGGATTGCCTTGGGAGTGGATTGCCAGGTCCTTCTCCAAAATACAGCATAAGCCTATGAAAATAGGTCAGTAAGCTCCAGCTGCCTACAGCTGTAGCCCTGTGGCATTCGATCGCATCAGATCTCGGAAGCTAAGCAGGGTTGGGCCTGGTTAGTACCTGGATGGGAGACCGCCTTGGAACACCAGAAGCTGTAGGCTGGGAGAAGGACCTGGCAACCCCCTCCCAAAAATCAATCTGCCATTGAAAACCCTATGACCAGCAGAAAAGCACTGACAATAGTGTTTCCCCTGTTGTACAGAGGGTCGCTATGAGTCGGATACCGACTCGACGGCACCTAACAACAACAACAACAACAAGCTCCAGCTACTTTGTGGTAATATGTGATAATCAAAGATAATGCTCCCTTCGTCTCTGCCTTTAGTCATTAACACATTTCCGAAACCACAGCACACAGCACAGCTGCCAATCTTAGATTTCCTCTGTATGCCCCTGGCTAGCACACCTATCTATTCTGAGTACCTTAAGTTGGTATTCTCTCTGAGCCTAGATTTTGCTCTTCCTTTTCATAGCTTTTTATTTTTTTTAATTTGATTTTCTACATGCTTAGAATGGACCATGTGTTCTGAGGCGGTGTAAATATGTAGGAAAAGTAAGTGGCCTCCTTGAAGATTTGTGTGTGCATATTTACGTGTATGTTTGTGTATGTACCTCAGTTTGCATTGACAGGGACGAAGGTCATCCATGTGGCCCCTAGTGTGGCATTATAAACTTGTGTTCTCTGTCTATAAACCTGCTGCCACGAATGACAAATGTAATCATTAATTATTCAAGACTACAGCCATCCTGGCATCCTGCACCGTGGAGGCCCTGTGGAAGAAGGGACAGGACTTGCACCTGCTAAGCAGGACCCAAGGATATTCCCAACATGCCCAGAATTGTATTGTCCGTTTCTATGTCAATGCAAACCGACCAGTGCATGGAAGTGCATAGTGTTGATTAATGGTACCATGCTTGAACACCCCCTGCGATGGAGCGCTCACTATCTCAGGAGAGTTTCCTTCTGCCATTTCATGGTTGAAATGCTTCCCTGTAATAGTTTACATTGGTGTTAAGTGGCTCTATACAGCTTCAAAGAGCCAACCTGTCCCTCCTAAGTAATGACATTTTGTAACTTTCTTCAGGTCTTTGCAGAAGAAAAAAGGGATTGCGAGGATTAAGAAATAACACAACCTCTTCCTCTCTAATACTAATAACTTAATGGAAAATAAGATTCAAGAAATACACTAAGGAAGATCAAACACTGCACATTTATTATTGACCAAAGTTCGTTTTAAGGCAGGTTGATGGCCATTAAGGGTTACCTTTACCTCGCCCCTGAATTAAATTTACCTACCCATTATGGGTACCACCACACCATTTCCTACCCTAACTTCTGATCCCAGTATGGGCAGAGAGGCTGACTGATGGAGGATGGAGGTGTGCAGGTTCTGTGGGCAGGCTGTCTGTAGAACAGCCAGGGCCTCAGACAATCTCACCCAGGTCTTTCTTTCAAACTCAGTGAGTAAATACTGGTCCTCTGAAGAAAAGAAGAAATTAAAACATAAGGAAAGAAGAAGTTGCCAATCAGCAGGTGCACATCTATAATCCTAGTGACTTGGGAGCCGGAGGCAAGAGGATTGTGAGGTAAAGACCAGAGGCAGCTTGCACAATTTAGCAAGACCCTGTCTCAAAATAGAAAAATAAAAAAGGGGTTGGGGTATAGCTCAGTGATAGAGCATTCGCCTTGTAAGCACAAGGCCCAGGGTTCAGTCCCTAGTACTTCAAAGGAAGGAAGGAATGGATGGAGGGAAGAAGGAAGGAGGGAAAAGAGGGAGGAAGTGGGGGGTGGAGAGAAGGAGGGACATATTTTTCCTCTGGGGCAGTGAAATGAGAAATTCTTCACTTAATGGATACTTGATATGTGGAGAAAATATCCCTATTTCCTTGCTACCAACGGATAGCCCATGTGAGGCTGTCCTAAATGGTAATCTTCTTTGACCTTCCCTGAAATTGATGTGCAGTTCAAATTTCCATTTTGCTTGTGAGCCCAAAAGTAGATAACAGTATGATGATATATAGGCAGAGAGGGTTCAGTTAGGGAAACTGAGATCCAGGGTGGTTAAGTGACTCCCTCAAGAGCACATAGCCAAATATCAAACATGTACCCAACCCATCTGGGGTTCTTCACCCCAGCACTCTGCTGCCTTGCTGGTTCCCCAGGCAGGAACCATTAGCTGGGCAAGCTGCTGTTGTCACAATATCATCTGTCAAACAAATAATGGTTCTCAAATCCTGGCAAACTGAGCTGAATGAAAACTGGCATTCCCAGGAGGAGAGAGTGTTTGACTCAGCATAGTCTCTTAATCCATCCTGCCTTCTACCATCCCCTTGCAGGACATGGGGGAGTTATAATGCATCTCCTTTGCCTAAGCAAGTAGGCAGGTGCTGAAAGCAGAGAACAGAGTACCAGAAAAGCAAAAGCAAAATGGAGGATTCTTTTTTATTTTTATTTGAGAAAGCTTTTGATCAAAGAGGAGAGGGGAAGAAAAAGAACAAAGAGATAAAGAGGAAACAAAATGGATTTTTTTTTATAAAAGGTTTTTGTTGCTCGGGCTAGGAAAGAGACAAAAGGGAAGGAAGATGTAGCCAGCTTTCATTAAGGGAATCACACGCCTTGTACACCCTTGGTGGGTGACATCCACGGGAATCTTGTTCAATTGGCCTGATTTTGCAGCCAACTGGAAATGTGGCACTAAATGTGATCTATTTTAAATGTATTGCAGCTGAATTATTTAATTCAAAATTTAGCTGGTGCCACAGGCGTTGGAGCAAGAGCACGAAGAATGAATGAAATTATTTCATTGGAAAATGGTTTAATTTTTAATTATAAGAAGAGGCACTTTGGGAGAATGAAGCAATTGGCCCATGAGAGCTCCATCCCCTGAATTCATGTGAGTTGTGATAGGCACTGTAGGGTGTTTAATTATTTTGTCCTGGTGTCTGTCTGATGAGTCCAAAAACTGATAGGAATCAGAGGCACAGTGTAACTATAGCAATAACAATGACAATGTTACCTTGTGTTTGTGTAGAGGAAATTTCCACTGGTTTTCTCGCTTGTTGTAAATACCATAAAGTAACCTTGAAGTCCTTTTCTCTTTTTGCATAAAAGGAAATTATAGCAGAAAAGGTAATTGCAGTGGAAGTAAGGGATGTGGGGTTCTAGTTTTATTGCTGCTACATGGCTATAATTGTGCCATCTTGGGCAAGTCACTTTATCTTTAATTTTCAAATCCCTTAATTTATGATATAGCCATTTGGATCAGATGACTTCCAGTTTTAAAATGTGCTTTTCTGGCTTTGGTCCTGACTTGGATTCTCCCATTTACCATGCTAGTCTCTGTAAATGAAACTCCAATAAACATTTCATTATATAAAATGTTTTTCTGTTAACACATCAGTCAATGAGTTTTTGCTGAGCAGTATTACATTGTGGTTCTTTAAGGTCACTCGGAGACTAACACACCTGGACTCAAATTCAAGCACATGAATTTCTAGCCTTCTAGCACTCAGCAGGTTAACTGATATGTCTACAACATGTTTTCTTATGATAGGGAAAATGATATAACTTACAGTCAGCGTTTGCTGTGAAATTAAATAAAATAATCCATGCAAACTGCTTGAAAGTCCTGTTATAAAATATCAGCTCAATAAATGTTTGTTCCATCATCACCATCATCGTCACCCACTGCCATCAACATCATTAACATCACTATCACCATCATAATATGCTAAGTTCTCTCTTGTGTTGTTGTTATTTTTGTTGTTGTTGTTGTTGTTGTTAGGTGCCGTCGAGTCGGTATCCGACTCATAGCGACCCTCATAGGGTTTTCAATGGCTGAGTGCTTAGGGATTGCCTTGGGAGTGGATTGCCAGGCCCTTCTCCAGTAAGTGTTCATTGAATTTCCTATTTTGTGATAATTACTGTGTTTGAACTTTGTAATAATTGGGGCTGTGATTGGATGCAAATAGCAGCACTTGTCTAGAGTAGCTAAAACTAATAGAAGTTTATTTATTTATTTTTGTCAAATAGGTCTCCAAAGTTAGGGACAGTTTCAACAGCATGATATTAAGATTGACATCTA